>OX243820.1:34685195-34926751 GCA_945859605.1 Lumbricus rubellus
CGACTTTGATATAGGTCTAGGCTATATGGCACATATTATTCATGTATATTAGGCCTATTCATAGAAAAAATTCAATAACACTAACTGCACTAACTATAATAGACTAACAGTACCATGCAGGGACGTCATTTCTTTGTTTCCAGGGTGCAAAAAATTTCAGGGGCAAAACTTCGTCAGCTTGTAATTTTGTATTTAGTGAATTTAATCTACATGAGCAAGAACCTGTATACTTGATTGATCAAATATTATGTTTTCTTCTTGTTCTTATATATTTCTTACCATATGTTTGATTCAGTTAGGCTATAGTAATTATTTTAAATGCCATAGTATTTGAGATACAATTTTAAATACTAGCAAAGTATTTTGTACTTGCATTTATAGCACAATAGAATGACTGTAGGCCTAACAAAAGAGCATTCCTTGCCATTTTCTGAAAATTTATGATGGCAGTTTTAAAAACAAGACTAGTCTCAAAGCACAACCTTTCCAGATCTAGAAGATCTTGTAAAGTTGTAATGAGACATTATATGCATTTAAAAATTAATTCTGTCATCTTCAGGCATAAATCATGCAGGCTGTTCAGCTTAATAAATAATCTTATTGCAGAGGTTACTTCTGATTGAATTGTCTACAGTTGGCCTATTGTAAGCTGGCAAACATTTATAAATTACTCGGATTTAATTTTTACTATGTTAAAATGTTATGCAGATTCAATGGGCACATCCATAATTTACATTATGTACAGAGGCCAAATCTTCCATTTCTGTTATGAGATCCTGACCATTAAGGTCTGCTCGATATTGGTTTGACAAAGCTAAAGCTTTTCCTGCCAAATCACCTGCAGGCGTGCTTAGACATTTCCAGAAGAAATCAAACCTTTCAGCCAGAGTTTTACCAGGTAAATAAAGTATAAAAAATAAAACTTTGGCTGCAGTAGAGCAAGATTTATGAACAGTGAATGAGCTTGCCTCCAAAAGCTTAGGGTCACTGTATTTTTGATAATAATAACATCAACACTATACATATAGGCTACCGGTATAATGTCGTGACAGCTTTATCCACAAGCCGAATCACCAATAATTATTCAAAAGAGGCTGGACAGCCCTGTAAATGCATAGCCTATACCACAAGTCCACAGCTGAAATTTGATATACTGTAAGTGTAAACTCTTGTGTCCTATGAGAATGTGTGCGGGAGAGCAATTTGATGAGAGACATCTTCCTTGTGCATTTTTAGAAAGGAGAGCATATTGGTACAAGATGACAGGCTGCATTAGACTGGCAGATTGACCATTGACCTGCATCACAGGAAGACAATTAGGGTGCCATCAATCTTACAAGTGGGGTTTGACGGCAACCTCTACGAGTCTACGGCTAGCAATAGTCGGCATATCCGATTACCATACCCTGATGACCTGAGTGGTTGAAAGACTGTTCCTCTGACGTCTGACTCTATGCAGGCATATTATACAATAATATACATAATTATGACTGAGTAACGGGTTAAAGTAGTACCCAATATGTAGAGATAACCACAAGATATACCCCAAAAGTTGGTGAAGTAAAAGAACACAATGACTGTTGGGCAAGCTGTCCCGTTTAACCACTAAAATTTGCCCAGAAAGTGCTATTGCTAATATTTTGTCATGCTTTCCAGGGGGGGTCACGCGACCCCCCTTGACCTATGGTGCGGGCGCCCATGGATAATAGTAACAATAGTAGGCTAATAATATTAGTAATAATTATAATCAAAATCATGATATCAGCAATAAAAAAGCAACAGCATCAACAACAGCAACAACAGCAGAAGCAGCAACACGAACAACAACAAAAAATAATAGTAATATTGATTATAATAGCAAATAGTAACCATTTAAAAAAATTACAATAACAGTTTGACGAATATCCGTGGGAATAAGAATTTGGCATATTGGTTTATGTGAAGGTCCGTAGATGTCCCAATGCGGCAACAAACCGCATCGGACACTCTGCACTCACTCTCTTGGGTGTTCTCGATCGTTTTTCATTGCAGCGAATAATTTCGATAGAGAACCTAAAAATATCTGATCGCACCACGTGCTGAAAGTTAAAACCGCATTCCAAAGCGGATTTAATGAATGCCACTTTCGTACGTCGTCCTATACGTATCGTGCAATTAACCGCGAATCGTACCAGACGAGGTGCGATTGGTTCTCTTCGACAGGAAGCCGCATAGAAGCGTTTATGGCGGGGCTTCGGCTCGTCCCCGACGCAAGATTTCGACGAGATTTCGACGAGATTTCGAAGAGACGGAAATTATTTTCAATTTCGAGTCAATAGATGGCGTATTACGGTATTGTTATAGTCCCGCACTGAAGATTGGTTTGCCGCGGGGCAGCGATTAGGATCAGGTTTCATTTCGTATGCAAATTGCTATAAATATTTGCATAAATCGATTATATCCTTTATTACTATGCAGCGTAAGATTTAGAGTCTTAGACTGAGTCTCTTGACTACCTCTGTTTGTTACAGTAGGTGTACATGTATGCGTGTATACATACATATTACATACATACATACATACATACATACATACATACATACATACATACATACATACATACATACATACATACATACATACATACATACATACATACATACATACATACATACATACATACATACATACATACATACATACATACATACATACATACATACATACATACATACATACATACATACATACATACATACATACATACATACATACATACATACATACATACATACATACATACATACATACATACATACATACATACATACATACATACATACATACATACATACATACATACATACATACATACATACATACATACATACATACATACATACATACATACATACATACATACATACATACATACATACATACATACATACATACATACATACATACATACATACATACATACATACATACATACATACATACATACATACATACATACATACATACATACATACATACATACATACATACATACATACATACATACATACATCATCATCATCTTCTTATTCTTATTCTTATTCCAGTGAGAATAGATGGCATCCGTGATTATACAAGAAGATGAATTATTGGTTGAGTTGAGGAAAAGAAGAAAAAGAATTGGAAGGAGGAGGAGGAGGATTAAGAGGAGGAGGATTAAGAGGAGGAGAATTAAGAGGAGGAGGAGAGGAGAGAGGAATTGAGGAGATGAAAAAGCATTGTGACGATGATTTATGGCAACCGGTAAAAGACGAAAGTGATTGATGATGATGACGACGATGACGGCGTTTGCGGCAATGTTGACTGAAATACTGATTTCTTTTGTGACGATTTTGATGATGATGATGATGATGATGATGATGATGATGATGATGATTCATTCATTCATTCATTCATTCATTCATTCATTCATTCATTCATTCATTCATTCATTCATTCATTCATTCATTCGGAAACTTATATAGCGCTCCTTCAGAAAAGACTTACTCAGGTGATGATGGTGATGATAATGACGACGACGACGACGACGATGATGATGATTATTGCTATTTTTATTATAATTGCCATCTTTGTCCAATTCATTATTATTTCTTATTTATAAAGTAGGTTAATAAGTATTATATCTATATAATTAATATAATTATTTTGATTATCTATATAAATAAAAATGAAACTTTGCAATAGTTCGGTCACGATCACGCCGAAAGTTACGCACCGATTGTTTTGAAAATTTACCAAAACCTTCCATTCCAATAGCACTAGGTCACAACATTTTCTTCTCCGACAAAAACCCAATCGTTTCCACAAAAAGTATAAAAAAATTAATTATAACTTTGCAATACTGCGGTCACGATCACGCCGAAAGTTACGCACCGATTGTTTTGAAAATTTACCAAAACCTTTCATTCCAATAGCACCAGGTCACAACATTTTTTCCCCGAAAAAAACCCAATCGTTTCCACAAAAAGTGAACTTTGCAATCCGTTCGACCGCCATTTGCAAATTCAACCAAACCGCACGCTTGCACCGAAACACAGTGACGAAACATGAATGAGGTCGCGTCCCGTGACGTCATAAGCGAGTCGATAAATAATTCCATTACGGCCTTCCAACATTCTTGGGCTCTATCCGCTGTCAGTAAAGGACGGTGTGAGGGAGGAAAGGAGCGGAGGGGGAGGGGAGGGGAGAGGGCGGGGGAGGGGAGGGGAGGGAAGGGGAATGGGAGGGGGAGGGGAGGGGAAAGGGAGGTCTTTTCTGCCACAGCAACGCGTGGCTGGGTACAGCTAGTTGCTTATATAATTATAATGATGAATTATCGCCGAAAAGCAGCAGCAGTAGTGTCACCCTTGTCATTGCTAGCATGCAGCGACATGTGTGCCATGGTCTTTATATCAGAGTCCAACACAGTCGATGTCGGCGCAATATTTACCACCAAAAAACTCGATTTGTCTTTTCCCGTTGTTGTCTCGTCTAAGTCGTCTTTTCCCCCACAGCAAATAAATCGACATTCTTCCCACCATGCATGGACAGTGAGTGGTGCTTTGTGATGGCAGACGACCAGTTCGGTGAGAAGGAGTGAGAGGGGTTGGGGCTGATGGTGAGAAGGGTGGAGTGTTGATGGTGAGAAGTGGTTGAGCTAATGGTGAGAGGGATTGGGGCGTTGATGGCAAGGGGGTGGTGGCTTGTGGGCGTTGTGATCATAGGGGCACTCTGTCTATAGCTGCGGGGTTGCAGACGAATAGCTGCGAAACTATAGCGAATGATGTGGAAATAGTTAAATTTGGCTTTTTGCTCCTCACCTACATGTATAGCGCCATGGTGAGATTCGCCAAGATGCCACTCCCTCCACTGGTGTTCCTGTTGGCCCTTCGTCTAGGTGCAAGGTTTCAGGTCATGGTTACGAAACTGTGGTCGTGCATTCTGAGCAAATATGCACACACATAGCCTACCTACTCTTAAGTGACTCAACCTCCTTTAAAGATATTTATTATAAGCTTAGATGTTGAAGTCCCTGAGAGAACAATTCAACAATGTCATGTTTATCTCGGAACAAGAAAAAAAGAATAATAATCTAGATATTAATGGTTGCAACAATAATATTTATAGTTACAACTAATACCACCACTACTTCTTCTGCTGCGAACACTACTGTAAAAGTAGTAAAATGTTTTAACAATAGTAATTAATGACACAAAGGTACAAAAATATTGCGTATGAACATTCTTTGTTGCGCATCTTATAACCATTCACGCAAGTGCGGCGTTTGACGGCAAGTACCCGTCAATTCGCTAGACGGTTAAAAAATCCCTCAACGCACTTCAGCCAATGCACGTCAATCTGATACTGCCATACTCGTCTAAGTATGTAAGTATGCAAATCAAGAGGTAACGAAATGTTTCAGATGGAGACAGTATGAGAATTATGGAAAAATAACTGGGGGGGGGGGGGGTTGGCCTATGATAAACTTGAAATTGGGGTATGAAAAACATACTTTAACATGGGGCTCTAAGAAAGACTGGGGGGGTTGAACCCCCCAACCCCCCGGCAATTCTCACCCTGGATGGAGATATATAACCAATCCATTCGAATTTCGAATCCGAGATACAGAGTCCATCTTTTAAAACTACTTATTTTCCCATTAGCACCAAGCCATGTGGTGCCACTGTGGAGTGTGGAGAGCTAAACAATAAAACAGAGATGACATTTTTGGTGCGTCAGATATTCCAATTAACGACGGAGAACTCAATTGGGAAGGGACCGGAAATTCGCAACATAATTATCAGGAGGATCTCCAAAATGACTCATGAACCGCTATGAAATAATTATTGCCAATTGGATCACAGGCGAGGAGTTTTTATAGTGGTATATAACACGCAATATTGGAGAATTTTTTACAGGATTTAATTCCACCTAGGGCTGCTAGACATATAAGCTACAGTGTAGGCCTATTATTCGGAATTTATCTGGGAAAATTTCCGTCATCGGCCAACGAGGAAGGCTCGAACTATCCCTCTCCAGCGGGGTGGGGGTATAAACTTCGCAGGGATCAATTTACTGCAAATGTAACGAAAGCCTAATGTATCACATAATATTATCGTATTTCCAGATGAAGAGAAGTTGAAAAGTCACTTCCGCGTCTGTTAATTTTTGCAAATTAGCTTCCATTTGTTGTTTTTGATACTGCCACTAAGAGATGTGTTTATTCCTACCAGCTAAATTTGTTGGCTTTTTACTTTTAGAACACTTAAGAACACATAGAATCTCTAAATAAACTCGAGTTGCTTTGCTTTGAACATTGTTTAGGACACTAAAACACTTATTAGTCAATTTAAATTTTGGTCACAGCATACAATTTTCAAATATATACATTTTTCAATAATTGGGATAGAATTGTTTATCCTCCCCACCCCCAGACGGATACTCTATACCCGGTATATTCTATCCCCTCGGATAGCATTAAAAGGAAATAGAATCTCCCGCGACACCGACAGAAGGCTGCCCGCTTAGCATTATGAGAGATTGGTCAAATCCGAGTCAACACCCAAAGGGCTATCAACATTCAACCGGCAGTGATGGTGACACTTCATTATTTCCCAGGGGATGGGAGAGAGGGTTGGATCAGTTGGGTGAAAGGAGGGGGAAAGTAGGAAATCAAGGAAAGGGGAGAGGGTCAGTGGGGTAGATGGGAAATCATTGAAGAGGAGAGTATAAAAGAGGGAGGGCGTCTGGGAAGGGAGATAGGCTATTTTGAAAAGGGAAGAGGTCTGGAGGGAGAGGAGTGGACAAGGAAGGGGAGGTAGTGTTTTGCAGAAAGGGAAAGGTTTAATGGGGGGAGATGGTAAATCATAGGAGTGGGACGATCAAAAGGAAGTGATATATTTATACATAATATTATATATATATTATATATATATATGTATATATATATATATATATATATATATATATATATATGAAAACATGGAGAGACAAATGATGAATGGAAAAGTCAATTGGAAATCATGGAGGTTGAGTGGAAAGTTATAAATGGTGGGACATGGAAGAACACCGATGAGGGGGGATGAAAGAGAATCAGCGGGGTTGAATGGATAACAATAGAAAGGAGGAGAATGGATAACAATAGAAAGGAGGAGATTGGATAACAATAGAAAGGAAGAGAACTACAATGAGTGGTGTATAAAATACTACAATTGAATAATAGTGGAAAGGTGTATAATGTATTACGATTTGCGAAGGCGGGGTAAGAAAGGAAGAGGGCAGAAGGATGCAAGAAGAGCGGGGGTGGAATTATGAGGAGGGGAGACGGACGAGGGGATGAACCCAGCGAGAAAGGGGGCGAGGATTAACTATACATAGGGGCATGGCGTCAAGGGTTCCGGTGGTTAGGTCTTCGTGGTATTGTTTTGCATTCGTGGCTCTGAAGAATTAAATGGCGGTTTAGGAGAGAGAGAGTGTGGAAGGGGTTATTAGACTAGAGGATGAGTCACGCGTATAGTCAGAGCATTGTGTGCGTGTGGGTGGGTGGAGGGGGTAGGGAGGGGTTAATAGTCTCGAGGGGCAATTGGCGATCGTGCCGAGATTTTAACAGCCCCTATTATCGCCCGCTACCATTCGCTTCTTCCCAACACTCAGGCGGAGACGTCCAGCTGTCTCTGCCTCCAGCTGATGCTGATGCTGGTTATGCGGTTGCTGCTGCTGCTGATGCTGCTGATGCTGATGCTGGTGGTGGTGGCGATGGGATACTCTCGGGATGCGGATGAGATTGAGGAGTAGGAGGAAGAGGAAGATGAGGTATTGAGGAGACGGAGTAGGAGTGGAATTACTAGTTATGAGTAGAAGTATATAGTAGTAAGAGTAGGAGCAGGAGAATGAGGAGGAGGAACTGAGAAATAGGAGTAAGAGTAGGAGTATAGGAGCTAAGAATAGGAGAGGGAGTAGTTGTAGGTGCAGCAGTTGGTGCAGAGGAAGAACAGACAAAAAGAGACAAAGAATAGTGGCACGAACAGAAGCAGAGATAGAGAGAGAGAGAGAGAGAGAGAGAGAGAGAGAGAGAGAGAGAGAGAGAGAGAGAGAGAGAGAGAGAGAGAGAGAGAGAGAGAGAGAGAGAGAGAGAGAGGGAGGGAAGGAGGAAGGGAGGGATGGAGGGAGGGAGAGAGAGAGCGAGGGAGGGAGGCAGAAAAGATAGAGATAGAGGCAAAGATAAAGGGATAGGGATAGAGATAAATAGCGATAGAGACAAAGATTGAGCTAGATATATGCATGGAGATAGACACAGAGACAGATTATAAATATATAGATGGATTGAGCAGAACGGACAGAGCGTGTTCCAAAAACTCGTTCACCAAGAGCACTTCTCGACTCAAGTGCGCCCAGACACAGATAATCAGAGCACCCATCAGAATTACGCTTATATATACATACATACATATATATTTATACATATATATACATAATATATATATATGAGAAAGAATATGAATATATGAAGCTAATGAATATGGAAAGGAGTACGAAGAAGGGATGAATAGAGACAAGTGGAGGAAGGAGGGGGAGGAGGCGTAGGGGAGGTGGATAAGGAAGACGAGGAGGATGAGGATGAGGATGAGGAGGAGGAGAAGATCGAGAAGAAGGGGAAGGATGATGAGGAGAAGGAGGGGAGGCAGATAAAGACCAGGAGGATGAGGAGGAAGAGAAAATGGAGAAGAGAGGAGAAGGAGTGATTCTCCTGCAGAAGGAGTGGCCCCAGTGAGAGACGGGCAATTAACCGAAGCGATACGGGCGTCTCATTATCCTCGCATAAATCATTTTCGACCGACGATGCGGAGGCAATCGCTGACGAAAACGACGACGACGACGGTGGTGGTGGCCACGTTTTTACGATCACCGCGTATCACAGCGAACGCAGCGCTTCGCACCAACACCACGCTCCCCTACTTTCATACATATATACATACATACATTACATATACATATCTTATATTATATATATGCACACATATCTTCATATCAAAATATATATTCATATTATGTATACATTATGTACAAGTGTATGTATATATATACACTGTGTCCGGAAAAAAAAGCGACCCATTTTGTAAATATGAAAATAAATAGTAAATATTCACCGATTTTTACAATTCAGACACCATTTTAATCCTGACATATTTGTGTAACATTGGTGAAAATATAAAAGTTTCAGTCACACCAAAAATAAATTTACGAGTAAATGAATGAATGAATGGATGAACGAATGAATAAATAAATAAATTTACGAGTAAATAAATGAATAAATTAGTGAGCGAGTCAGTCAGTCAGTCAGTTAATCAGTCAGTTAATAAGTCAGTCAGTCAATAACTGAGTGAGTGCAGTTCAGTAATTATAATTACATGTAGTTAGTGCTTAGTTAGTTAGCTAGTTAGTAAATGAATGAGAAAGTCAGCGAACAGTGAATGAATTAGTGAGTGAGTGAGTGAGTGAGTAAGTAAGTTGGTGGGTGTGAGTGAATAAACGATTGAATAAACGAGTGTATGAGTGAATGAATAAATAAATGAATAAATGAATAAATGAATAAATGAATAAACGAATAAACAAATAAATGAATAAATGAGTAAATGAGTAAATGAGTAAGTAGGTATATATAGGCCTACCATTTTATTAACAGCAGACTGTAAACTATTATCGCACAGGTATAAATAATAATGACGTGAAGAGCGATTACGCCCAAGCACACACACGCACACACACCCACCCCCCCCCCCACACACACACACACACACACACACACACACACACACACACACACATTCATTTCTGTATTTTGTGGATTTATTTATTCCGCAGATAATCGTCATTTATGACTTTAATATGTAAATGTATATAGATGTATGTGTTTACCGACTCCACAGATACATGTATATACAGATAAATATACAATCATTACGATTCTTTTGTGTTATTCATTACGTTCGGTTTGGACGAACCCATACACTGTGGCATACATTGCTTTCGTCAACATTCAGCATCGTCTGATTGTTATAAATGGGTTTGTACCGGACAAGACAGGCAGACAGACAGACAGACATATAGACATATATTCGGACAGGTAGATAGACAGTCAGGCAGCTAGCGAAAGAGAGAGAGAAACAGACAGGCAGGAAGACAGATAAACAAATAGACAGAGAAAAGAGACAGATAGACAAAAATAGACAAAGGGAAGAGACAGATAGACAAATAGACAAAGGGAAGAGACAGATAGACAAAAATAGACAAAGGGAAGAGACAGATAGACAAATAGACAAAGGGAAGAGACAGATAGACAAATAGACAAAGGGAAGAGACAGACAGACAAAAATAGACAAAGGGAAGAGACAGATAGACAAAAATAGACAAAGGGAAGAGACAGATAGACAAATAGACAAAGGGAAGAGACAGATAGACAAATAGACAAAGGGAAGAGACAGACAGACAAAAATAGACAAAGGGAAGAGACAGATAGACAAATAGACAAAGGGAAGAGACAGATAGACAAAAATAGACAAAGGGAAGAGACAGATAGACAAATAGACAAAGGGAAGAGACATGCAGATGGACAAATAGACAGAGAAAAGAGATATGTACACGGACATGCTGACCACATGCAAGTATACGTGTGGATATATAGATAGAAAGATATTATAAGCAGACAGACAAAAAGAGGCAAACATACAGACAGACAGACATGCAGGCAGACGGATGCATGTAAATATAAATAGAAAAATATAAGACAGACATATAGACAGGAAGGCAGGCAGACAGATGGACACGTGCATGTTTATAAAACACGCTGAATTTTGAAAGGTATAGGGCTATAGGCCTACAGGCTTTCTAGTTTTCCATACGCGTCGCAGGCCCTAATGGTCCAGTGGGAAGTTTGCTGGAAATTCAGACGAAGGATTGCTGGTTCAAACCCATGCAGGTCAACGGCAGAAATTATATCTGCTTCATGGATTTTTTAACGTGCAGTTGTACACAAAATGTGCAGTTCTAAATGGATTTGAATGACGACAGAAATGCGCTAGAGAAATACCCAGACACGTCCCCATTAAGTGGTGCATAGTGCATACGTGAAAATGCGCTACAGAATATCTGCCAGGGAAACTTATATTGCGCAACGTGGTCGGCGGGTCAGGTGTGCTCGCCGGCAGACGACGCCGACGAAATAGCGCATCATAAATCCAAACCGGAAACGGGGTCGCATTTCTATAGTAACAAATCGCGGCGTCGCGTGCAGCAGACGGCAAGAAGCAGAAGCGGCAGCAGCAGCGCTCCCGGCGATCGCCGGTGAAACTAATGACCATCGTTTGACCAGAGAACTGTGGTTGGACGTCGCTCTATTGACGCAGCTTTTGATTTAAGTTGCGGGTCTCTATTTGGCGCCATTTCTCATGCAGATCGTCTGCTCCGGCCGTCGACGACGAGAGTCTCACTCCCTCCCTCGTAGCCCTTCCTCCCTCTCTCTCCTACCACGCATGTCTACTTCTCCTATCTTCCGTCTTTCAACGTTGTTTCGCTGGTTAACGTGTAGGAACAAACCGTACCGCGTGAAGTAAGAATTCAAAGAAACCTTTCGTGTAAAGGTAACAATTTAAAAAACTTACCGTGTAAGATAAGAAAGAAAGAATGTAAGACACCATTCGTGTAAGGTAGGAATTTAAAAAACCTACTGAGTAAGGTAAGAATTTAATAAACACATCGTGTTAGGCAAGAATTAAAAAAACCTAACTTGCATGGTAAGAATTTAAAAAACCTACTAGACGGCGTGCACCTGTATCGGATGGTTGATGGGAAAAAAGCCGCACATCGTGAGGCAAGAATTGACTAGACTTAAGGGCGCGTGTGTGTGTGTGCGTGTGTGTGTCAGATGGGTGACAAAGGCTGGGAAGGACTTTGACCGTCGTCCTGACCTTAAAAATTTGACCCGACCTCTATCGATTGGTCATTTATACTGCAGCTGAGAAGCGCAGGGGAGAGGTGTGCATCAGCGTATAGTGCAAAATCGTGTAGAAGAGTGACAGTCCAATTTCTATGCGAACGGACAATGGGCGGGGTAGAGAGAGCAAAGATGGAGTGACAGGGTTAGGCAGAAGAAGGGTGGGAGAGAAAGAGACACAGATAAAGAAAGAAAGAAAGAGAGAGAGAGAGAGAGACTATTGCTGTAAGAGAGAGACAGACGGACAGACATTAGGCTACTGTTGTATCATGGTGTGGTACCGCATCACATTACATCGCATCATATCATAACATGACAGAGAGATAGAGACAGATAAAGACAGAGACACATGGAGAGGCAGAAGGCGGAAATCTCCACGCTATTGTAATAGAAGAAAGAGAGACAGACAGACAGGCGGACGGACAGACAGACAGACAAACAGAAAGACAGGGATAGGATAAAGGCAGAAGAAAGAAGAGGGGATGGGATAAGAATATAACGTTGACGGCTGAACAACAGACGAGGAGGAAACCGAGAAGGATAAAGGGAACGAATGGGGTGGAGGGAGGAATGAGGGAGAAGGATGAAAGGGAGTGGGGTAGGAGTGGGGGAGGAGAAATGGGCGTGGAGGGAGAGTGCACGGAAAAGGAGAGAGGTGTAGGATAACAAGGAGGACGAGGCGAACGAGGAGGAGGAGGAGAACGAGTAGGAGGAGGAGAACGAGTAGGAGGAGGAGGGAAAGGATGGAAGTGATGGAGGAAGAGGAGTGATGGAGGAGTGGTGGATGGAGGAGAGTGGAGCCGATCTGAAGTTGCCAATTACGCATGACCAGATCAGACAAGCGACAATTGGACATGATGATGAATAGACCGATATGATGAAGACATCATCCATCCGTCCATCCATCCGTCTATTCGTCCATTCGTCCATCCGTCCATCCATCCATTCTGTCCGTCCGTCCGTCCATCTATCCGTCCATCCATCCGTCCATCCATCCATCCATCCATCTGTCCATCCATCCACCCATCTATTCTATCCAGGCACGCGTGTAAGCAAACAAGCAAGCACCCAGGCAGATATATACATGCATGTATAAGCAAACAAATAGCTGGGCATATTAAATCCGAGGGCATGCAATTGCGTGAACTCTATAACAGCGGCGTTCGATAATAATTGTCAGAACCACGTTCTAATAATAATCATGAAAATATCGATCACATATTCGATCTCTTCATTCGATCAGATCCGAGTAAAGATCGATACTTGTCAATCCGACTCAAGCACTACTTTGGCATCCGCTTAAAACTCTCCCAAGTATCTATCTCTCTGTCTGTCTGTCTGTCTGTCTGTCTTTGTCTCTCTGTCTCTGTCTGTCTGTCTCTCTCTCTCTCTGTCTGCCTCTGTGTTTGTAATTTGTTTCTGCCTGTGTGTGTTGCACTCTGCAAATCATGTGTTCGTCATGCTTAGCAGCGAAACATTGTCTGTGTTTATGTTTACCAGCGCGAAGCAGACATCACGCAACGGAACACCGGAACTGGTCGTCAATCAAGTGGAACTGAAACTCAATCATGTGGAACCGACACGCTGACAGGTGGAAACGATACTGAATCAGGTGGAACCGCCGCTAAGTCAGGTGGAGCGGACACTAGATCTAGTGGAACTGACACTCAATCACGTGGAACCGAGACTCAAGTGGTACCAAGATCCGTCCATGTGGAACCACAGCTTTCAAGAGCCCGCCAAAGAGTCGCTGTAATAGGCTGTTTACAGCAGCGCTGTATATAAACACGCATGATGAATAATTATTCGTTCTGTTTTTTTGTGTGTGTATAATTGCGCTTGTCAATCAGATGCATTAGTTTCATGACCATGATTGTGTTTCTATCACGTTAAAAGCTCATGAATAATTAATTCTTCAAAAGCTCATGAATAATTAATTCTTCAAAAACTCATGAATAATTCATTCTTCAAAAGCTCATGAATAATTAATTTTCAAAAGCTCATGAATAATTCATTCTTCAAAAGCTCATGAATAATTAATCTCGAATCAATCGCATTGTGCCGGAAACGGAAGTCTAGATGTCGACAAAGGCATCTCTTACGCAACTTCCGCTGACGTCACGATGACGATGCCAGGCACGAGCGAAAGCGGAAATCGCAATGCAACTCATATCCAATTCAGCAACGTGGCGATCGATATTCGGGACCGAGAAAGATCTCCCGTAAACATTATGTAATAATGATCGTGCATTTAGCCAACCAATTTTACACCGTAGGCCTATGATAATCTATTATGGACCTGCTACACTTGTTAGCTTTTTATATACCTAGCGAGGCCCTAGCCTAATAAACGTCGGTTTAAAGATAATAGGCAAGTATTATAGATTTTCCCAATTTCATTAGAATCAAACAAGCGCTGTGTGCAAAGCCTTGAGAGGTCAATATAAGTGAGTTGATAAATTTTTGCTGGCCCTTGCATGTGGTGGTGGTGGTGGTGGTGGTGGTGGTTTCACTGGTTTGGAGTTCAGCGATATCCTATGACAGCAAGAGGTCTCGTTGAAGTTGACAACAATACAGGGGCGGATCCAGGGGGCCAATCCGGCCATGGCCCCCCTCATTGAAAACTGCCATGGGACGTGGCCCCCCCATTTGGTTTGAAATTATCAATGCGAATATGGGTGCAATGGATAATGGCCCCCTATTTGGAAAATTGCATGGAACGTGCCCCCCCCCCCCATTCGGTTTTCAAGTCGAGGACTAAAAAAAAGTCATCTACTTTTTTGGCGGATGAAATGGTATGTTTTTCCCGCCAGATGACTAAAAAAAGTCATCAACTTTTTTGGCGGATGAAATGGTATGATTTTTCCGCCAGATGACTAAAAATGTCATCAACTTTTTTGGCGGATGAAATGGTATGATTTTCCCGCCAGATGACTAAAAAAGGTCATCAACTTTTTGGCGGATGAAAAGTATTTTTTCCTCAACGAGCGATCACTATTTTTCGAACTTTCGAAAAAAATCCTTTTTCCCGGCCAAGATCTAAGATTTTGGCCCCCCCTTGAAACAGTTCTGGATCCGCCACTGCAACAATATTATGTTGACCATTTTTCTTTTACGTAGGCTATGTATGCCGCGCTTCAAATTCACTCACGGTCAACTCCTTCTTATTCCCAGTGCGCTGACTGCTCTCAGATAGCACTGAGCTTTCCCTGTTATTGGTCTCGAGGTCTCTTATGCTTAGAATTTGTTCAGATACGTTCTATGATCTATCGTCCTTCTCAGCCAGGGTTGAGTCGGAATTACTCCTGAGTATATAGTAGCCTTGAAGGGGCGCTATACATGTAATGAATGAAAAATGCTTTCAAAACGAGGTATAGTAATATACATGTAGTATATATAGTTTCCGTTTAACAACACCATAGTGTGATAACAAAGATCATCGACGTCGACCTCCTTCTTTATTCAGTCTTAGGACTGGCCCTACCAAAACGCAAGATGTGGAGTAGTAATTGAAGGCTGCGTGTACTTTACAATTTACATATTGCTTAGAGTGAAAGCGTTTAAAAGGTGTCTAATTACGCCATTCTACAAAGAATACAATCACGCAATCCTATATCTGCTTTTCTTATAAACAGATGATAAGCACTAACAAGGTGTGTAATAATATCGAACAGTTATCATAAGAGTCATGGAAACAGAATGGATGGATCCAGATTTAACGAGGGCCTGACAACAGAGGCCGTTGCTCTTGAAAAAAATTGTTTTGCATTATTACAACACATCTATACAATTATTATAAAGAGAAGAGAAGCACTAAAAAGGTGTTTAATAACAATACCGAACAGTTATTATGAATCAAGCCTGAAAGGATTGTTTAAAACGTGCAGTTGTACATAAAATGTGCAGTTCTAAATGGATTTGTGCAGTTGTAGAAGCACTCTTATACAGTTAAAACTAACAAAATAGGTAATTGGTAAATAGGTAATTGGTAAATAGGTAATTGTCCTCCCATTGGAGGATGGGATGGAAAAGAAGTTGTGCAGTTCTAAGAATTCCTTAAAAACAGCCCTGAGTGAGTCAAGGAGTACTATTGTGCTTTATATGACGAGTAAATTATAAATAGCAGAAATAGACGCATAGGAAAGGTGTGGAATACTGACCGCATAAACTGCAAATTTCTAAATCGAAATGCTCTGAAGCCAAGGATTCTATATGCTCTGAAGCTAGCAATTAAAGCTTCATTTATATCATATTGATTTTGTCGCAGCATGGCCACACACGCACACACGCATCGTCCTATCGCACCTATTCACATGGCTGGAGTTATTTGCTTATTTTCGCATTTCACGCCCGACGAAAACCGCTCCCCTCCCTCCCTCTCCTTCTCTCCCTCCCTCCCTCGCCAGTCGTTTCCATTTCATTTTCGCCATCGTTCCGTTATATTGCCCGGAGAGGTTATTGCCACTGCGACTATTTCCGCCATAATTCCCGGTTCTCAAACGGCGGCGGCGGCGGCTGTGACGGCGGCAATGCCCCCGTCCCACGGCGACCCCCATCCACTCTCATATCGACTGCGCCATTGCAAACACGCGCTGACATTTTTTGAATTGAGGTCATCGCCATGGCAACTGCCGCCCCACGCCGACCGGTCGGCATATTTCCAAAATGTACATGGCAGCTGCAACCATAGGTTTTTCAGCCAATCACAAGTCTCAATACATATTTTAAGCTGCTTACAGCCTACAGCCAATGTGAATCGTCGTAACTAATCGCAAATAACTTTCAAATTTTTACGATTGATTTTGCCAGTTCCAATAATTTGTCATAAAAAGTATTCCTATGGAGATATAAAATTAGATTTTGAGACAGAAATTCATTTCTAATTAAGTGGATATAAACCAATATAGGCTAAACCCTTTCGCTTATTTAATAATATAATGTTATTTTGATTCATGTTATCGGTATTTGGCAGAGTGCCAGGTTAAGCCAGTGGCTTTCGCAATTAATATTGATTCAGTGAGTTTCATAATGAACAAATATTCTTGAATCAATCCCACTTCTATTTATGAAAGGGATAATTTTTCTCGTCAAACTTCTATTTACGCGGGCCTGATAGGCCTAATAGCAATGAAAAAAAATTAATACGCTAAAGTAAAATCATTGTTTTGTAATGATAAAATAAGTGGGTCAGATGCAGATGAACCATGCAGTCGCTTTAGGCCTAACGCTTTAAATCTATTCGGTCGCATAGTGTGAAAGTTTGACTGAGTAAACGAATTGTCGCTAAATATTATTCGGATTGATGAAATCAATTTGCGATGAAACGTATTTTGCCTAGATGAAAGTTGGATAGATTATAAAGATTCATGCAGGACTGAAAAACATATAATTATGTTGTCCCAGGCGAATAATTAAAAGCGCTAAAGCAATCGACGCTTGGGAACGCCTGAGATTGTTTACACGCCTAGGCTACTGGTTTGCGAATTGCGACTAGACTTCGAAATCATTATTCAGCTTCATAGGCCAAAAATTGAGAGGAAGAATTTTGCTAGAAGTTGAAAATATCCAACATTAAACAGTGAAGATTATTGAAAAGGAATCCTTATTTTACGATTAGTAACGACATTTCTTATTGGTTGTGGAGCGCTGACAGTTAAAATATGTATCATGACGCGTGATTGGCTGAAAACCCTGCGGTTGCAGCTGCCATGTACATTTTGGAAATATGCGACCGGTCGTCTGCCCGTTGATGGCGGCGGCGTATACGTCGTCCGCGATCCCGTCTTTCCGCGTCCGTATACCCGACCCGAACGCGGTGGTCCATCGTTCACCGTCTGCGGCAGCTGTCCCTCGATCCATTTTCCCAACCTGCCGTCCGTGATTAACGATCTTTCCCCGTCTATGATCTGTTTAATTACGATCCGTTTTTCATTTTCATAACCGAAGCCGTCAGCCTAATAAGACGCCACCATTGCCGTTGCCACCGCTGCGAACGTTGGATAATTATAGATGGCGCGCTGAAAAGCAGACGACGACGTCATGCGTCGTCTTTCTGTAGCGCATTTATATGCAAATGAGCTGCGACGGCTGTGGTTTTGTAATTACTGTATTTGGAAACCAGTGGCTGGAAATGCTAATCTAGAAACTCCCCGTGAGCAAAGACAATTGTCTATAAATCAGGGTGCTGTTATTAGTTGCTACAAGCCTCATATAGGCGTAAAATATTGGTTTTATAATTTCATTAGATTGTAATTAGGCTACTAGCCTAGGCCTAATTCTTGAAGCGTCCATTTCTATTCTACTTAATTTATACATAGGCCTATTTATTTATTAGCCGTGACTGGGCTGGGAGCGCCTCTGAGCAGTCTTTTTGAACGGGCGCAATCGACACTTTCGAAATGAAACAAGGCATTAATTAATTAAACTCAGCCTATAGCTAGGTGTAGCCTATATAAGTATGGACCTATATATAGGCCCTACCATAACAATGCTACAGACAATAATTATACCAACATACTTCCACTGTACAAATTGGGTACAATGCGGGCCACATTGCATGACGTTGTACATGGTCGCATATAATGCCAGTGTGAGTACATACATTATACAGAGAAGCATGCGTGATTGGCTAAGTATAGAGACGCGCGTGACTTGCGAGGATCTCCTTCTCACGCTTCTGTTGCGAAGCCGAGGGGAAAACGCGCCTATATTAAGCAGACGTCTGCGGCGGGTTCTAATGAGGTCACTTCTCATCTCTGCTGCCCTCTTGCAACATCCATCCATCTCATAACTATACTGGCGCACAATAAATTCTCCATATATGAATACCTTTATGTCTGGATATATATATATATATATATATATATATATATATATAAGCTTCACAGATACATATATACATGTATATATATATATACAGGCTTCACACACACACACACACACACACACACACACACACACACACACACACACACACATATATATATATATACTCTTCAATATTCATGTACAATTATACATAATTATACCAAAAAGGTCATCAAGTAGCCTATTTTGGCGGACAAAATGTATCTTTTTACCCGAGATTTCGACCAAACGACTAAAAATGGCCATCAAGTATTTTGGCATACAAAATGGTACCTTTTTCTGACATTTCCATCAAATGACTAAAAAAGATCATCAGATTTCTTTAAGACCCAAAACCAAAAATATTGGCCCACCCCCCGCTTCGAAAATTTCTGTATCCGCCCCGGACATATACTGTAGGCTACATATACATACATGTATAATTGTGTATAATTATGTGCGTGTGTGCGAATGTGTGTGCACTGTGCACATGAACACGTGCGTGCATGTCCGTTTGAAGCTTAGGGACTTATAGACAATTGTGTTGGAAGTTCATCTGTCATCTTCACGTCACCTTTTGTCACGCATCAGATTGATGGATGATGAATGTCGTCGAATGCCTTTGCATCATCTGCTGCTGCTGCAGGACCAATCACCTTCTTCCCATGCCTCTTCTTCCCCTCCGCATCCTCCGCCTCTCCTCCTCCTACCCCTCTTTTCCTTCTCCTCCACATTCTCCCCTTCACTCCTCCTGCCCCTCCTCCTCCTCCTCCTCCTCCTCCTCCTCCTCCATCCACTCTTCTCCACTATCCTCCTCCTCCTCCTCCTCCTCCTCCTCCTCCTCCACCTCCTCCTCCTCCTCCTCCTCCTCCATCCACTCTTCTCCACTATCCTCCTCCTCCTCCTCCTCCTCCTCCTCCTCCTCCTCCATCCACTCTTCTCCACTATCCTCCTCCTCCTCCTCCTCCTCCTCCTCCTCCTCCATCCACTCTTCTCCACTATCCTCCTTCTCCTCCTCCTCCTCCTCCTCCTCCTCCATCCACTCTTCTCCACTATCCTCCTCCTCCTCCTCCTCCTCCTCCATCCACTCTTCTCCACTATCCTCCTTCTCCTCCTCCTCCTCCTCCTCCTCCTCCTCCTCCATCCACTCTTCTCCACTATCCTCCTCCTCCTCCTCCTCCTCCTCCTCCTCCTCCTCCTCCTCCTCCTCCTCCTCCTCCTCCATCCACTCTTCTCCACTATCCTCCTCCTCCTCCTCCTCCTCCTCCATCATCCACTCTTCTCCACTATCCTCCTCCTCCTCCTCCATCCACTCTTCTCCACTATCCTCCTCCTCCTCCTCCTCCTCCTCCTCCTCCTCCTCCTCCTCCATCCACTCTTCTCCACTATCCTCATCCTCCTCCTCTCCCGTCTCCCATCGTCGTCAAACCCTCCCCTGCTCTTCCTTTTCCTTCTCTCCTCCTCCCCTTCTCTCCTGCTCCAGATCCTCCTCCTCCTCCTCTTTCTCCATTCTCTTTATCCCCGCATTGGATAATTCACTGGCATGAAGATCAGCGGAGCTGAGTTCGATTCCCGAAGACTTCGTATATATAGGCTACTATAGAATGAACGTGCACGGTTTATTTGTAAGCTCCTATTAGCGCCCTTGTATTGCTGCAGCCGTCGGTTCTGTTATAGCATAATAGTTAAGATTTGTGGTTTGTGAATTGTGAATTGTGATTTGTGAATTGTGATATGTGAATTGTGAATTGTGATCTGTGAATTGTGATTTGTGAATTGTGATTTGTGAATTTGTGATTTGTGATTTGTGATTTGTGATTTTGTAATTTGTGAATTGTGAATTGTGATCTGTGAATTGTGATTTGTGATTTGTGATTTTGTGATTTATGATTTTGTGATTTATGATTTTGTGATTTATGATTTGTGATTTGTGATTTTGTGATTTGTGAATTGTGAATTGTGATCTGTGAATTGTGATTTGTGATTTGTGATTTGTGTGCCTCTGAAATGTTTCGATTGCATAACTGTACAGTTTACTATTGTACATGTAGGCTACTAGGCCTATAACCGGTTGCAAGGTTATAGGCCTAGTAGCCTACATGTACAATAGTCAACCGGATTGTTTGAATAAAGGAACTTAGTATTATTATTATTATTATTATTATTATTATTATTATTATTATTATTATTATTATTATTATTATTATTATTATTATTATTATTATTATTATTATTATTATTATTATTATTATTATTATTATTATTATTATTATTATTATTATTATTATTATTATTATTATTATTATTATTATTATTATTTCTCTTCCGCTCTTTGTCTCTTTCAGTCAGTCAGTCAGTCAGTCGATCTGCCTATATCTGTCTATTTGTCTCTCTCTATCTCTCTGCTTGTCTGTCTACTTTGTATACTCCGTGTGTCGCCTTTGCGTTTGCCTGTCATGCAGTGCATGATTCTGTCTGTCCGTCTGTCTGTCTGTTTGTCTGTCTGCTTGTCTGTCTATGCCGTTCTCTCTTTCTCATTTCGTCAATCGAATCAGAACAATTCATTCGTTGCTTTGTTTGCACGGCCGTTACCATGACAACCACACAACTCAATATAATATGTCTCCGTGTTCTTCCGAATATTATCTGTATACCAGTCTCTTTGTCTGTGTGGCTATGTGTCTGTCTGTCTGTCTGCCTGTCTCTTTGTATGTCTGTCTATCTGTCTGTATGCCTGCCTGTGTTTCTGCCTACCTGTCTGTCTGTCTGTCTGTCTGCCTGCCTGCCTGCCTGTCTGCCTGTGTTTCTGCCTATCTGTCTGTCTGTCTGTATATCAGCATGTACATCTACCTGTATGTCTGACTACGTGTCCGTATGCCTCCATGTCTGTCTGTTCGTCTGCTTGCCTGCTTATCCAACCTCTTGCCTGTACATGTTTGTCAATAAGTTGGTATATACCTATACAGCTAATTATCTGTGTAGGCCTATGCCTATATACTTCCCTGCGCGTCTTATAATACTGTCAGGTTTCTGTCTGTCTTTCTATGTGCCCACGTGCCTCTGCGTGGATATATCTGTCTTTTGCCTGCCTGTGTGTCCCTCAAAATGCACGTCTCTGCCTGTCTCTTTTCCTTTCAGCTTGTCTGTTTGCCTGTCTGTCTGTCTGTCTGTCTGTCTGTCTGTCCGTGTCGTGCGATGATATTGTGTCATGTGCGTGATGACAGATTCCTTGTCTTTGGCGCCAAATCGAAGACCGACGATCGAAGCAAAGAAAGATTCACGAACGACGAAGAATAAGACGACGATGACGACGATGATGATGACGACGACGACGACGACGATGGCGGCAAACTGCAGGTGCTTGCGTTCAACCGGAAAATATAATTCCTTCGACAAACATTTACCACGTTCAATATAATATTATATATATATATATATATTATTTACATATTCGTCTGTACGTGAATATATATATACATGTATGTAATTGTGTGTATGTATATATATAATATATTGCTGTCTTATATTATATGTATATACGTCATATTTCGTCATAGCTGAAATCGCACTCAGCTGTATAGGCTACCGTATATATTCATAAATATGTAAACATATTCTCGAAACATTAGCCAATATAATAGTTATCGCGAAATTTCTCAGTTGTTATCGCGGAATTTTAGTTCTTACGGCGCATATAATACTATACAAATCGAGGTCCCTGCCGATGAGAAAAAATCAGACATTAGATCAGACCCTATTATAGTAAACAATAAATTTTTAGCATGCGGTCTTTTTACACGCAAAAAGTCTAGTTCTAAATGGATTTGAGCAGCATGCAGTAAAGCATTTCTGCAGTCCAGTTAAAAATAGTTTTAAAAAATTGTTCATTTTCTTCGGCGATTGCATGGGAAAAATTAAGCATGATTGGATTGGAGAGAATGGAGGTGGTGCAGTTCTAATAATTTCTTATATATTAAAGGAAGTTGAATTGACTAATAGTGTACACACACACACACACACACACACACACACACACACACACACACACACACACACACACACACACACACACACACACACACACACACACACACACACACATATATATATATATATATATATATATACACGCATACATGAGAGCGGAATCGTGAATATATATATATATATGTATAGTTGAATATATATATATACACATGAAAATTCCTGATTCAAACGATATATTGCCACATTCGATCTATGGGTCGATTGGTTTTCTGCTGAGTATACATATATTACATACTATATATATATATATACATGTATATACACAATCATAATACATCGTCGACACCTTGTGAGAGAAAAATTCTGTAATCCGTCGGTTTTTCTCTGCAGTGAATTTTTAAAGAAAAATAGTGACAAAAATATTCTTATTGTATTTTTTGCGCAGTGTACATCAGGTGCACTTCGATTTGAGTGATGCAGCCATGGATGCAGGTGTGCATGATTGTTTTTTGTCTGTCTGCCTGTCTGCCTGCCTGCCTGTCTGTCTGTCTATCTGTCTGTCTGTTTTTCTGTCTGTCTGTTTATCTGTCCGTCCGTCTGTCTGTTTGTTTATCTGTCTGTTTATCTGCCTGTCTGTCTGTCCGTCCGTCTGTCTGTCTGTTTATCTGTCTATGTGTCCGTCTGTCTGTCTGACCATGCTATAGTAAATAGTATGTATATACATGTGTATACGTGCAAGTCGTGCATATAGATAAATACACGAACACACTTATACAGACTATTATATATCAGGCAAACTTTTTCATACGGAATGTGCTTTTGTGTGTGATAGAGTTTGTGTGTGTGTGTGCTTGGGTGTGTGTTTATGTGTCTGTGTGGTTGTACGCGCATGTGTTGTGTCTATATATGTGTGTTTGCTTGAGTGCCTCTACGTGTGTCTGTGTCTATCTGTGTCTATCTGCCTGTCTGTCTTTGTATGTATATGCATGCATGCGTGCTGATGCGTATTGCCGTGTGTGCATGTGTGTGCATGTGTATGCGCGTGTATGCTCATGTGTGTGTGTGTGTTTGTGTGTGTGTGCATGTGTATGCTCAATTGCTCATGTGTGTGTGTGGACGGCTTTATATGTGTTGCTTCGCATGCACCCATGCATCACGTGATAATCTCAATCACATGATATAATCTCCACCAATCACGTGCAATGATTTGCATTGACTCGCGTGCACCATACATATAATGAGAATTCAATGCGAAACAAGTCGACGATTCGAACCCTAGAACCTTGAAGTCAGAGGTCGAACGGCATTACCATGCGCCGCATAATATCGCCGTCCATCTTTTAACCGCGGAACCAAATCTGGCTCAGGACCAAGACTGATGCGGTTGTATATCTATCTATTATGATGCGGAGGAGACGTATAATGTCCCATGCATATTACGTACATCTGATGCCATGCCACATAAAATGCGCTTCATAAACAGTCGTATGCATAATATTGTACAAATGCACATGCATACGTGCGCATAAATGCAATGTGTATATGTGTGCATTAGCATGTTGGACTGTATTGGTGTTTGTATATTGGTCTAAACGTACATGTCATGTGTGTGTGTGCGTGTATGTGTGTGTGTGTGAGTGTGCGTGTATGTGTATGTGTGCATGTGTGTGTGTGTGTGTGTGTGTGTGTGTGTGTGTGTGGGTGTGTGCGTGCGTGTGAGTGCACGTGTGAGTGTGTGCATATTATGACACTAGGGAGTGTTGTTTTCTAACGCCCTTCCGTCCGTCCGTATATATAATATATAATATATATAACTATATAATATATAACTATATATATTATATATATATATATAGTGAGTGCGGCTGTGACGACGTCATTTGGTGCGTTTAGTGGCGAGTGGCGCCGCTGTGCGGTCGATAACGATGCAATTCAGAGATGGCGAAATGGAAAATATCGGACGGGAATTAGATTAAGGCGAGTCGATCCCGAAAGAAATAGGACTGAATGACCAAACGAAGACTAGAGAGAGGGAGAGGGAGACACAGACAGACAAACAGACAGACAGACAGAACGAAAGGCAGACTGAGGCAGAGAATCTGATACAAAAGCGTACAGACGGACAGATAGAGAGAAAGAGGTAGAAAAGGAAAGCGAATAGAACAGCAAGACACAGACAGACAGACAGGCAGATGAGCTGCGAAAAAGTACAAAATCGTGAATCCAAATTGGAGAGGCGGACAGAGAGAGATATATAGAGACCGATACAGCGACAGACAGAAAGAGACTAAAAGAGAGAGAGAGACAGAGACAGAGAGGGGCACACATTCACCGCCTGAAAGACCGATGCAATGACACCACACGACAGTCAGACATACCTAGGAAGACACAAGAATTGTCAAGGACACAGACAGGCAGACTCGCGCAGACTCAGACACAAAGACACAGACACCCAGGCAGGCAGATAGTAAATATGAGCAAAATTGGGAAGCCAATGAAAACCTCAACGCGGTAGAATGCGTGCAATTGGTTAGCCAAGACAGACAAAGACAGACAAAGACAGACACACAGACAGACAGACAGACAGGCAGACGGACGGACAGACAGACGGACGGAGAAAGTCAGAGACGGCATGACTGAGAATTAGTTGGTCCCTTGCGTCCATCTGGCCCAGGGCGACAGATGGCGTGCCAGTTATCGTCGAAACGTTGTCAAAACGAGGCGCTTATTGAATTTATAGAGACGCGACCGGTCTCCACCTAGCGACAGCCGCTGTAACCATACGCTGGTTCCCTTTATCGCTATTACAATGCGAGGCCCTCGGGTACCAGCGTGGTGGCGGCCGCACAATCTGGCCATTTATCTAGCGCAATTCTTGAGCCACTGTATGTAAACAACGATTGATTCAAGATGAATGTCAACTGATTTCATTCATTGTCAGTTTGTCTGTGTCTGTTTGTTTGTCTGTCTGTCTTGATGTCTGTGTGTCTGTCTGTTTGTTTGTTTGTCTGTCTGTCTTTTTGTGTGTTTGTCTTCCTGTCTGTCTGTCTGCCTCTCAGTGTATTTATGTATGTGTATGACTGTCTGTCTTCTGGTCTGTCTGTCGTTTGGTCTGTCTCTCTGCTGTATCTGCGTATCCGTCCGTCAGTTTGTCTGTTTATCTGTCTGTCTGTCTTCGTGTCTACGTGTCCGTCTGTTTGAGTGTCTGCCTGTCTTTTATCTCGGCCTATCAGTAATTCAGTATCTTGTATCTCGGTCTGTCTGTTCGTCTATCTGTCTGCGCGCATGTCTCTCTGTCCGTCCTTTCCTATATCTCACCATGAATAATCAATGAAGAAAATACATAAACAAAACATGTCATGGAACTAATTAACTAAACAACTGAACGTGACTAGCAACAGCACTATGCCTATGCCTATTAATTATATCAAGCAAACTAAAATTAATTGTACAAATATAACAACACATTAAAAGGTGCTAATAAATTTTATTAGACTGATTAGTTCGTGTTAGACTAGTTTGTGTGTGAGAATGAAATTAATAATAGAGCATCAAAACGAGGATATATATATATATATATATATATATATATATGAGCTTATATTAATCTAATCTAAACTAAAACGCCACGATTCAAAAGCGATTCGTCATAACTGCATTCCATTGAGCTTCCGATCTGCATGATTTCAATCGTCTGCGCAAAACATCAACATTCCATCGGAACTTTCAAGCGTATACCTCTTTGCGATCAACAACAACGTTTCACTGCACGCATCCAACCAAACAGCGCTACATAAATTTCTGGTTATAATCAATGAAGAATTTACGACATAATGCATTTTTAGTTTTACAGGCGCACGCCTCCAATCGAATGGCGCATCATAAATTTGTTGTGAGAATCAATACAGATTGCGTGGTTCGTTCGGCCGTGTGTATACCGTCGGCAAGAAATTATGTCGTCCGTTCTAAATCAATGCCACCACACCGCGGATGATTTAGGGCCGGGTGTGGTAGAAAATTCGTTCCGCGATGATAATTGTTCCGACCACCGACTAACAGAGAAAAGATCTTAGGCTATAGACTTATCTTGCTGCCAAAGTAGGGAAATTGATAGAAAGTATACAAAACCAATGATGTTGTTGATGATGATGATGGTGATGATGATGATGATGATGGTGATGATGATGATGATGATGATGATGATGATGATGATGATGATGATGATGATGATGATGATGATGATGATGATGTTGATGATGATGATGATGATACAAAACTTTAGTGAGCTTTGAGCTAAACGTTGATACAAACGTTTTTATGTGGAAGTTGTCTTAATTACTAGTTAATAACCGCTGAGTAGTCGTAGCATCACCCTCCCCTTTGTACAGACTTGGGACTGGCACGATCAGTGTGCCGTCACTGGCAGTGTTGCATAAGAGAGGTCTAAAACAGTTTGTGTTTGTATTTTAGAAATTAGTTCTAAACGTGGTGAAACGTTAGAACACAGAGTCGTTCTATTTTGAGAAAGAAATTTCAATAATTATTTCTAGTCACATGAACGAATTGAATAATTTCGTTGGATCTGTTTTTGCATGGATCTGATTTGGTGCCACACCGAAAGACTAAAGAGAGACTAAAGCCGTGAAGGTCTTAATAATTATAGGCAGTCAATAATTATAGGCTCTAAATTGTTTAGAACTGAATGGCTCCAAAGCAGGTACATACAAGAATCTATACTCTTCTATAGCATGCCCAGAAGAGCGGGGAATGCGGCAGAAATGCGTAAGCATACATAAACACAAAGAGGCCACAGAGAGACACTTACGGGCAGACGGAGAGACAAAGACAGAGTCAGACAAAAAAGACTGAGACAGAGGTAGAGAAGCAGAAAGAGATACAGACAAACACAGAGAGACAAGGGGACAGAGACACAGAGAGAGAGAGAGAGAGAGAGAGAGAGAGAGAGAGAGAGAGAGAGAGAGAGAGAGAGGGGGGGGAGGGGGGGAGAGGGAGAGAGAGAGAGAGAGAGAGACAGAGACAGAGACAGAGACAGAGACAGAGACAGAGACAGAGACAGAGATAGAGGAGGCAGCTGTAATCAAATGCTGGAATTCTTTTTGCATCCGTAAACCTCCAGCCTTAACAACCAAGTCATTCTTTCTTCGCTGGCCTCCTCTCTCTCTCTCTCTTTGAATCGAGACAATGGCTTGGCACCAGCGCACTGGCACCAATGGCACCAGCAGCAGCAGCAGCAGCAGCAGCAGCAGCAGCAGCAGCAGCAGCATAAGACAGCAGCTTTCATCTGCGACGGTTGATGTCACCGCAGGTCTTAGAGTCTTGCACCCGTCACGCGTCATAGCTGCCAGACAAAGATAATCAATTCAGTGACCCGAGTGAGGCTCGGCAGAGCGAAACAAGTCCCGTCATGCTCTGCTGAGCACAGCAGAAGCGATGCCTGTGCGCTGCCACGACTTAGGGCGCGGCCGTGATCAACGGGTTGGAACCGCTCGGCCGAGATTTTACTCGTAGGAGAGTATGCGTCTCTGTATCTGTCCGTCTTGCTGCTTGTTTGTGTTTGACCGTGTGCTTCGTGTGTGTGTGTGTTCGTGCGTGTGTGTTTGTGTGTGCGTGTGTGCGTGTGTGTGTGTGTTGCACATATGCATTATGCTACTGCGTATGCTTCATAAACGCATGAATACATGGGCACAATGAATGTGTATTTGTTATAGCGCCCCTTCGAGCTTCCTGCTCAGAAGCGCTCACGACTACAGCGCGTACACTGCATCGGAATTTACGCGGCGAGGTGGATTCGAACCTCGAACCTTCTGGCTCCAAGGCAACGACGCCACCACTACACCACCGGCCCACACATGTGTGGGGCGTGGCTGTTTGTGTGTGTGTGTGTAATGCGTGTGCATATTGTGCGTGTTGGTGAGTGTTTGTGTATGTGCGACATTGTGCGTGTGCGTGCGTGTGCGTGTGCGTGTGGGTGTCTGTTGGTATAATTATGTGCATAATGTGTGTGTAGGGCTGTGAATATAATGTGGTGTGTGTGTGTGGGTGTGTGTGTGGGTGTGTGTGGGGGTGTTAGTGTGGGTGTGTGTATGTGTATGTGTAATGCGCGTGCATAATGTTCGAGTAGGTGTGTATATTTGTGTGTGTATGTGTGTATGTGTCTGTATGCGTGTATGTGTTTATGTGTGTATGTAAATATAATGTGGTGTGTGTGTGTGTGTGTGTGTGTATATATGTGTGTGTGTATGTATGCCTGTGGGAGCGATCGACTTGTGGTGGAGGGGCGTGGCTCTGTTTCGTCTTTGATAGCGGTGGCGGGAGGAAGCGCAGTTGATGGAAGTTGCGGTTTCTGTGTTGTGGCGCCGAGCGGGGGGCGTCGTAGATCAGCCGCGGTCGGTTGACGGGAAGAAGAAGAAGAAGAAGAAGAAGAAGAAGAAGAAGAAGAAGAAGAAGAAGAAGAGCAGAGAGGACGAAGGACGAAGGACGATCGCAGGACAACAAAGGACGGATGGTGGACGATTGAGGACAACGGTGGCCTCGGCGACAGCCACCCGTGATGAGGGACAGAGGGAGAGATACAGAGGGAGATGTGGATAGGGACAGAGACATAGGAAGAGGGACAGGCGGAGGGATGGAGGGGGAATGATCTTGTACGTCCTGTCCCATCTTCACATTAATTCTCCATCCTAGTCTGTTCTCCCTTCTTCTGTCCTTCGGTTCTCTTTCCATCTGTCTACCAGCTCTTCTTCTTTCCTTTCTGCATGCCTTTCTATGTCACCGTCATTTCATCTTGATTCTGAAATTCATTCCTTCTCTCATTCATGGCTCCTTTCTCATCTCTCTCTCAGTCCATCTTCATCCATCCATTATCCACACATACATCCATCTTTACATCCATCTTTTAATCCATCCTTCAATCCATCTTTTAATCCATCCTGTTCATTCATGCATCTCTCCTTCCATCCATCGTTGTGCGCAGTCATGCATCCATTCATTCATCAACCTATCCGTATAGATGAATGGATGGATGAATGGATGGATAGGTGTAAGGAATGGATGGATGGAGAGATGGATGGATGGATTGACGGATTTATAGATGTATGGATGGACGGATGGATGAATGGGTGACGCAGTCATGCATCCATTCATTCAATAACCTATCCGTAGATGAATGGATGGATAGATGAATGGATGGATGTATGGATGGACGGATGGAGAGTATGTTCTAAATCTGAGCATCTTATCGATTGATATCTTAACGGTTGCTCTGCCTCTGGACCACAACCATCGTCATCATCTCGCGTATAGCATCTGCTGCAGCAACCGCGGTGAGAGGTCGGCAGCAGATTGCCTGAAGCATGGTGGGATGGAAACGATCCGTGGTCCCGTGGGGGAAGACGGGGCAAGATAGGAAGGACGGTGGAAGGGGTCTTTATAATTAGCAACGGTCTTGATTGACAGCAGCTTTGATTTGAGGCGATTCGAGACAGGATGGGATCGATTGGACGAAAGAAACAGAAGAAGAGACAGACAGACAGACAGACAGACAGACAAACAGACAGAAAGACAGACATATAGAAAGAGAGACAGACAGAAAGAGAGAGAGAGAGAGAGACAGACAGACTGACAGACGGACGGACAGATAGACAGAAAGAGAGAGAGACAGACAGACAGACAAACAGACGGACGGACGGACAGAAAGAAGGAGAGACAAACAGAAAGAGAGACAGACAGAAAGAGAGAGAGACAGACAGACTGACAGGCGGACGGACAGATAGACAGAAAGAGAGACAGACAGAAAGAGAGAGAGAGACAGACAGACTGACAGACGGACGGACAGATAGACAGAAAGAGAGACAGACAGAAAGAGAGACAGACAGAAAGAGACAGACAGAAAGAGAGAGAGAGACAGACAGACAGACGGACGGACGGACGGAGGGACGGACAAAAAGAGAGACAGACAGACGGACGGACGGACATACAAAAAGAGATACAGACAGACGGACAGACAAAAAAAGAGACAGACAGACAGACGGACCGACAGTCAGGCAGACAGACAGACAAACACACAGACGGACAGACAGAAACACATACATGCATACATGCAAACATGCATACATGCATACACACACATACATACATACATACATACATACATACATACATACATACATACATACATACATACATACATACATACATACATACATACATACATACATGCATACATGCATACATACATAAATACATACATACATGCATACATGCAAACATGCATACATACATACATACATACATACATACATACATGCATACATACATACATACATACATACATACATACATACATACATACATACATACATACATACATACATGCATACATACATACATGGGTACATACATACGCAATGCATGTATGTATGTATACGGAAGAAGAGTGTGTGTTAATTGTTGCCACAAAGGTTACAAGTTGTCGTAATAGCGGCTTTCTCCGAACAATTATTCTCACAAAAATCGACGCTCAATCAAGATTTATACACAATGGCCCACTAATCATACAACTATATAGGTACGTCCATATATACATTTAAATATATAAACAGGCATGTATACAACCTATTCAAATCTATATATATGCGATTTAATAATATATATATATATATATATAATCATGGGATATATAAATATATATATATATATACGTTATATATAATTATATACATTTACATACGGAGGCATGCCACCATGTATTACGTATATGTCTATATATACAAATTTTGGATATATATATATATATATATATATATATATTTATACACTGAGGCATGCCACCATGTATTACGTGAATATGTCGACCTGTGTTGTGTCGTTTCTCACGTTCTCCATTGTAGTCTGCGATAAAGGTCTATAGGCGACATGATTGGACAATGTCCCTCCAATATATATATATATATATATATACATATATACACATATATAATACATATATGTACATATATATTGATTTATATGATTCATATTTACATATGATCGTGTAATATATATATAATATATATATATATATATATATATATATATACATACGATGTATTATATTCGGTGCAGCGACGATGACGATGACGACGTCCTTTGAATGTGTGGCCACCTGCCGTCCGAACCTAGAACTATTATCGATGCCAGATTATATATACGTACGCATTTATTGTATTTGTATTCATATATATTTGTATATATATATATATGTATAGTATGTGTGAATGTATATATATATATATATATGATATATAATATATATTTATATGTGAGTGTGTGAATATATATATATTGTAATAATACTAAAAACATAAGATATCTATTTCTTGTATTTGTTGTGTGTATTGCTCATTAAATTATGATTTAATGTATACGTTTATTACAAAATAATTTGTGAGTGTGTCTGCATGATGTCACCATGCACATAAGCCGTTGACACTTCTTCTTTTGCATACTTAGGCCTATATCATCGCCTCTTTGTTTGTATATTATATCAATGAATTATTACGCGAACAATTGAATGCTGTGAACGTGCAAATATTGACCTACATTATTATTATCTAGGGTTCCAATATTTGCAGTGTTATTTTTGTTGGAAAGTAGGCCATGGACATGCAGACGAATTATTATTGGATGTCAGATTACAATGTATACGTGTATGCTTCGGGATCGCCTCTGGATAGTCATCTTAAACGGGCGCTATATAAATTCCATGGTAGATAGACAGATAGACAGATAGATAATATTATATTGACAGATAGACAGACACACAGACATACTGACATACGCACAGACAGACAGAAAGACAGGTAGACAGAAAGACAGAGAGATAAACAGACAGACAGACAGACAGACAGACAGACAGACAGACAGAGAGAAAAACAGACAGAGAGACAGACAGTCAGACAGACAGACAGACAGACAGACAGACAGAAAGACAGATAGACAGACAGACAGAAAGTAAAACAGAAAGTAAGACATATATAGAGAGACAGACAGACAGACAGACAGACAGACAGACAGACAGATAGACAGAGACAGACAGACAGACAGACAGACAGACAGACAGACAGACAGACAGACAGACAGAAAGACAGGTATATAGACAGAAGACAGACAGATAGACAGACAGACAGAAAGTAAAACAGAAAGTAAGACATATATAGAGAGACAGACAGACAGACAGACAGACAGACAGACAGACAGATAGACAGAGACAGACAGACAGACAGACAGACAGACAGACAGAAAGACAGGTATATAGACAGAAGACAGACAGATAGACAGACAGACAGAAAGTAAAACAGAAAGTAAGACAGATCGAGAGACAGACAGGCAGGCAGACAGACAAACAGACAGACAGACAGACAGAAAGACAGATAGACAGACAGACAGAAAGTAAAACAGAAAGTAAGACATATATAGAGAGACAGACAGACAGACAGACAGACAGACAGACAGATAGACAGAGACAGACAGACAGACAGACAGACAGACAGACAGAAAGACAGGTATATAGACAGAAGACAGACAGATAGACAGACAGACAGAAAGTAAAACAGAAAGTAAGACAGATCGAGAGACAGACAGACAGACAGACAGACAGACAGAAAGACAGATAGACAGACAGACAGAAAGTAAAACAGAAAGTAAGACATATATAGAGAGACAGACAGACAGACAGACAGACAGACAGATAGACAGAGACAGACAGACAGACAGACAGACAGACAGACAGACAGAAAGACAGGTATATAGACAGAAGACAGACAGATAGACAGACAGACAGAAAGTAAAACAGAAAGTAAGACAGATCGAGAGACAGACAGACAGACAGACAGACAGACAGACAGAAAGACAGGTATATAGACAGAAGACAGACAGATAGACAGACAGACAGAAAGTAAAACAGAAAGTAAGACAGATCGAGAGACAGACAGGCAGGCAGACAGACAAACAGACAGACAGACAAACAGACAGACAGAAGGATTTCTTTTAAATTTAATTTGTTTAAGATGGCTCTTATATCACGTGACTTCTGATGATTATTAATTAGATGATTATTTTGTGGATCGATAGATGAGAACAAATAGACAACGAACAACAATCGGTCTGAACAAACATTGATATATAATTCTGTCAATTGTTTGGCAACATCACTTGTATGACATCATTATTATTTGTACAGCAGCAGCAGAAACAGCAGCAGCAGCAGCAATGCATGATGCAAAAGAGAGCTTCTACGGTAGACTTTAATATCGCGTTGAATTTACATGCACGCACGAAACGATCTGGTTTGGTGTAAATGGGGCAAATTATAATTATAAGGTCAGGTTAAAAGGTCGCAATGAATATGCAGCAGGTGACAATGAAGTAAAGTGAAACATGCAGTCTATGCAGTCTGGAATGGCATCTACGGTAATTGTCTAACTCTCATTGTAAACTGCTCAAGACTTTTCCCATTTGATCGTCTCTGAATCGGGAGCGTCTCTGAATAGCCATCTTGAAGGGGCGCTATATAAGTTACACATAGATGGATAGATAGATAGGTGGATGGATGTATGGATTGATGGATGGATGGATGGATGTATGGATGGATGGATTGATGGATAGGCATTGCTCTTGTTTTTCTAGACCCATGCAGGTTCACTAAAAGTCTTGCCCCAGGCGCCTCTGGTTAGTATCCACCCATCACCACGTCTTGCATGTCGTTTAGCAGCACGGCTTCTATGGCGTTATTGCACTGGATTTCTGATTAGATGGGACTTCTAGTATACACAGGCCGTCACTCGGCGGGGCATGTTGGGCTGCAACCCCTTTGCTTGCATACTTAAGTCTCAATTTATGTATGTTGATCGGTTTTTTCAGACGAGAGCGTAAATGTTTGGCAAGGGGGTGGAGTGTCGTACTTCAGAGTACAATAATATTGTGAATCTTGTATTGAGATAGATATGCAAGAATGGACCGAGAGAGAGGGAGAGATGGATATACACGAAGAGACGTGGGAGAGGAGAGAGTTAGAGATAAGATAATACACACGTGCAGACGGAAAAGTTGATGGCTAGAGACAGACAACAGGCCTGACTGAATGACTGACTGAATGACTGACTGAATGACTGACTGAATGACTGAATGACTGACTGAATGACTGACTGACTGAATGACTGACTGACTGAATGACTGACTGACTGACTGACTGACTCATTCACTCACTCACTTACACATTGACTCACTGAGTAACTGACTGAGTAACTGACTGACTTGGAGGCTGCCTGCCTGCCTGCCTGACTGACTGACTGAGTGACTGACTGAGTGACTGACTGACTGACTGACTGCAGTAACGAGTGACTGAGTGACTAAATTGATGAATGAAATGAGAATCAGGCCAAGGCAGAAAGCAGAGAGAGACGAGCTTCTAGAAGGTCAGCCGAGATAGAAAGAGAATGCTTGTAGATACAGAGAGACGCAGCGAGCGACATATAGACCGACAAACAGACAAGCAGACAAGCAGACAGACGCACAGACGGACAGACAGACAGACGGACACGTGGTCGCTGTCTCTCGTCGTCGTCGTCCTATCATCGTTTCATCAGATAAAACTGTGTCGTGCTAAAGTGCAGCTCAGAGGAGGCGCCACAATCGCTGCCGCCGACTCCATTGCACACCATCGTCAGCGATTTATCACGGTACGCAGGAGACGCTGCGACGCCACGCTGGGCCCCTCCATCACCATCATCATGCTCTTCTCCGCACACTCCACCACGCCCTCCTCCAATCCCTCCTCCTCCCACGTGACAACGACGTTGCTCTTCCGCCATTCCTCCTCCTCCCACCGTCTTTGCCCCGCCCATCACCGCTGCTCCTGTTCCTCCTCCAGTTGCCGGCGTTCGGATGTCCGCGTACAGTTCCCGCTGGATCTTTTCCGCGCGTCGTCTTCGCGTCCAATGATAGATGGACAGACATCCGACGGTCAGCAGGATCGTTGCGAAGTGTGTCCCGACAACACTCAGAGCCAGTTCCGTCAGCGTAAACATCGGCTGACGCTGCTCAACCGCTGAAGGACCGCCGGCGGACCACGGTGGAGTCGCCCTCAGAAGAACGTACCCCTCGGTCGGGGACGACGGGGGTCGAAGGGAGCGTCCGTGGGAGGAGGGGACGGTCAAGGGACGGAGGAGGGATGGGTCGCTGTCGGATGAGGAGGGCGTTAGGTGGTGGTGGTTGGGGTGCGGCAGGATGTGGTTGTGGTGGTGGTGGAAGGGGTGGCTCGGATGCGACGTCTGCCTGGTGGTGTGCGGCCACGATACGTTGATCGTAAGGGTGACGTTTCCAGCCTCGTTGTTCGCGATGCAGATGTACATTCCGGACAGACCGGACGCTCCCCCGGCCGCCCCGGATCCGGAACCGTCGAGCAGCAGGACTCCCTCGTTACGGTTGACTTCCTCCGTCAGCGGCGGATCGTACTTGATCGCCTTTCCGGACGGTTGGATCCAGTAGAGGGACGGAGTGGGGTCACCCGTCGCGACGCACTTCAGCTGGCCCTCGGTGCTGCCGAAAAGTGCGTCGATGTTGCTGAAGGCCGGCGACTGGCAGCGAAAGTCAAAGATGGACAGCTCGCCGAAGTGCCTCGCTCGGAGCCGCTGCGGGGCGTGGCAGGCGGGGGGCTCTGCTCCTCGGAACACGTCCCCGCTCCTGTCGAACAACTCTTTCAGCCAGACGACCTCGCAGTTGCAGCGCAGAGGGTTCGAAGCCAGACGGATGTGGGAGAGTGCGGCGAAGATCGACTGGAGTTGGACGTCGATGCGTTCCAGCTGGTTCCCATTCAGCCAGAGATTGCCGAGGGTTCCGTTGAGGGGCACGATGACTTCCGGTGGTAGGACGGTCAGTCCGCAGTCGTGCAGGTAAAGTCCGGTAGTTGCTAACCCGTGGAAAGATGTCGCTAGCAGTCGAATGCCGTCGTTGCCGTTTAGAAATAGATGCTGTAGTTGAAGACCGCGGAAGGTGCTGTCCTGGATGACCTTTCAATCATAGACAATCAACCAATTGATGAGCTAGTCAATCAATCAATCAGTCAGTCAGTCAGTCAGTCAATTAGTTAATTAATTAATTAATCAATTTATCAATAAATCAACGATCAATCAATCAATGCTTTTATTGATTACCATAATTATACACGCAAGCAGGCATAGCACTATATACTTTGCTGTTTATTGTCCACTCTTAATCTTAAAGAAGTGCAACACTCAAATATCTGTGGGGCGCTGTGGTGTAGTGGTGGCGTCGTTGCCTTGGAGCCCGAAGGTTCGAGGTTCGAATCCACTTCGCCGCGTAAGGACCTTGGGCAAGTCCTTCACTCACAATTGCTCAGCGCTTCGGCGTGAAACTCCGATGCAGTGTCTGGTCTGTAGTCAGGAGCGCCTCTGAGTAGCGAGAGCTTGAAGGGGCGCTATAACAAGTGCACATACAAACAAACAAATCATAATGTGAACGCAAAGCCAATTAAAAGCAATAAGATAATGTCAACCTTGAGCCGGTTGTCGCTCATGTCCAGCCACTTCAGACTCGTGAGATCAACGAACGTATCCACTTCAATCGTTTCAATCCCACAATCGCTCAGATAGAGATGCTCGAGGGTGACATGGCGAGAGAAGTTCGATCGGTGGAGGGCACGACTGCGGAACGTGTTTCCGTTCAAGTTCAACTGAAGGGTGCCCGTCGGGAGCGAGTCTGGCACGACGGCCAGACCACGTCGCGAGCAGTAGACGATCTTGATGAGTGCGTTGCAGAAGCACGTCTTTGGACAGCCCTCGACGCTGGCCGCAGTTCCGCCGTAGAGGACGACGAAGACGACGGTGAAGAGGAGAGCCAGTCCTATGGAACGGGGAGCCAGGCGAAGACCTCCGAGTGTGACGAGGTAACGCATCGTCACACGATCTCCTATTGCCACAGTATATCTCCTATTGCCACAGTATATCTCGTATTGCCACAGTATATCTCAGATTGCCACGAAGTGTCCAATTGTTCTATACGATCGCTTGTTGTCACTACGACCGCCGATTGCCAAATGATCTCTTATTGCCACATTCTCCGATCGCCAATTGTTCTCTGATTGCCAAGTGATCTATTATTGCCACATTCTCCTGTCGCCAATTGTTCTCTGATTGCCAAGTTATTTCAGATTGCCAAAAATTTCAGATTGCCAGTTGGTATATCGGATTGCCCTCGCCGAAATGTCCAACCTCTTCATCCACGATCCACTTATTGCCACGCGACTATTTCCGATTGCCAAGCGATGAGGTTCAAACGTACCGCGATCGCCTATCATCAGACGATTCTCGATTGCCACTCGATCAGATGATTCCCGATTGCCACGCGATGTCCGATTGCCACGCATCGTCCGATCGCCTCACGACATCCCGTTGCCACGCGATCTTCGATTGCCTCCTCCGGAAGTCCCATTGCCACGCAAAGCCGTTCACATTATCTCTCTCTCTTTCTGTCTATTTCTCTGTCTCTCTGTTTCTCTGTCTCTCTCTTTCTCTGCCTTTCTCAGTCTTTCTTTGTCTCTCTGTGTCTGTCTATGTCGCTCTGTCTTTGTCTGTCTGTCTGTTTGTCTGTCTGTGTGTCTCTCTCTGTGTCCTGTCTGTCTGTGTCTCTGTGTCTGTCTCTCTGTCTCCCTGACAAAACCGGGGTCAATCCTTACCTACCATTCACCATGACACCAGTAGACCCGCATCCTCATCATGACGACGACCAGTGTTATACCTACTACACCTCAAATGCGTCTGACACCGCCACAGCAGCTGCCAATGTTGTCACCGGCGATAGACACGGAGCTGGCAGAAGTGATGGGTCGGCTGCAGAGGCAGAAGCAGCAGCAGCATTCACGCTTCGTTCATCTTCTTCCCATCGTTTGCTGCTGCTGCTGCTGCTGCTTGCTGCTGCTGCTGCTGCTGCTGCTGCTGTGACATTGGACGATGGTCGTTGTCTACTCGGTCGAACCGCATGAAAGCGATTGAGATGAAAGCGATGGGTTTGCTCCTCTCCCCATCCTTCCCATCCTCCCCATCCCCCATTTCCTTCATCCTTCTCCTCATTCTACGATGCCGTCCCAGCCTCCGCAGCCTCAACTGCCCTCCTTCCCTTCTCTCCTTCCTTTCGATCGACTCTCTTTCTTTCGGTCGCCATACAGTCAATACCGCGACTTAAGCCCACCGCGCTGCCATCGCCGACGACGCCGCTCTTGTGGCACGCCCAGGTCTCCGTCTCTCTCTGCCTCTGTCTCTGCCTTTCTGTCTCTGTCTCTCTCTGTCTTTCTGTCTCCGTGTCTCTGTCTCGGTCTCTGCCTTTCTGTCTCTGTCTCTTTCTGTCTTTCTGTCTCTGTGTCTCTGTCTCCGTCTCTGTCTCTCTTTACGCGTCTCTGCATGGTCGCGTGTTTCGCACTGTTTGTCTCGCTGCTTGTCTGCTTCTAGAAGTCCTGCTTGTCTGTCTGTGTGTCTGTCTGTTTCTCTGCTTGTCTGTCTGTCTTTCTATCTGTCTGTCTCTCTCTTTCTGATTGAACTGTTTTCACGCTGGCAGTCATTCTTCTCTGTTAGTTCTTCTGTCATTGCTTGTATACACGGTGTCCCAATTGAACTGAGCCCCTTTTTGTTTTGGCGATATATCTGTTAATTCTAAATGAAACTCTGTGAAATTTAAGAAAAGGTAAGAGGGATAAATTATCAATGTTTCCTGAAAATTTGATCCAATTCTGCGAATAGAGCCCGAAGTTATGCACATTCAAATTTGGACAAAGGAAATTGTAAGTTTCCAACATGTAAAAGATAGGAAATTAGTGCTTGCAACTGCACGCCTTACTTTATAAATTAATAAATATTTCCGTCATATTTCCGTCATTTCCATGTTAGGGGACAATAATAAAAATGATTTTCAGCAAAGATGATTTGGGTTTAATAAACAATTTAATAGAAGAAAAACATTACGTTGCAAAAGATTTTTTAAGGAATTTCTAACAGAAACTGGGCCATCGCAGCATTATGAAACTCGCATACGCGTGACGTTCATCAGTGATCACTTCAAACAGCGAAATGTGGAAGAATGGAATCGTTTTGATTAAAGAGATTGTTGACAATGCAATCAATGAATGGCGAAAGCGCCTTAGAGCATGCATTCGAGCTAATGGAGGACATTTTGAACATCAGTTTTGAAAAACAGCGCTAACACTAATTTCCTATCTTTTACATGTTGGAAACTTACAATTTTAGTTGCCCACATTTGAACGTGCATAACTTTGGACTTTGTTTGTAGAATTGGATAGAATTTTCAGGAAACATCGATAATTTATCCCTCCTACATGCTGTGAAATCTTATAGAGTTTCGTTTAGAATTGACAAGTACATCGCCAAAACAAAAAGGGGCTCACTTCAATTGGGACACCGTGTACATTGTACATACATGTATACTATTCTGTCTCTGTCTGTCTGTCCGTCCGTCCGTCCGTCTGCTCTGCTCTCTGTATGTCTCTCTCTGTGTCTGTCTGCTTTCTCTGTCTGTCTGTCTCTCTCTTGTGGTTTGCGTGTGTCTGTCTGTCTGTATGTCTGTCTGTCTGTCTGTCTGTCTGTCTGTCTGTCTGTCTGTATGTCTCTATCTCTTGTGGTTTGTGTGTGTCTGTCTGTCTGTCTGTGTGCTGTCTGTATGTCTCTCTATGTGTCTGTCTGTCTGTCTGTCTGTCTGTCTGTCTGTCTGTCTGTCTGTCTGTCTGTCTGTCTGTCTGTCTGTCTGTCTGTCTGTCTGTCTGTCTGTCTGTCTGTCTGTCTGTCTGTCAATGATTGACATAGCGATGTGAAACGTGACAAATGTCGCTACAAGAAACGAGATCTACATGTATGTGATGTGTCATTCCGCCAATCACTCAACTGCGATGTTTCACTTTCATCACTCTGCATTGTACATGTGTCTCTTTCTCCGTCTTTCCCTATCTAGATATATATATATATATATATATATCTGTCTGTCTGTCTCTCTGTCTGTCTGTCTCTCTCTCCCTATCTGTCTGTCTGTGTGTGTGTCTATCTCTCTGCCTCTGTCTCTCTGTCTGTCTGTCTGTCTGTCTGTCTGTCTGTCTGTCTGTCTGTCTGTCTGTCTCTCTGTGTGTGTATCTCTCTCTCTTTCCTCTGTCTGTCTGTCTCTCTCTGTTTATGTCTGTCTCTTTTTCCGTCTTCTTTCCTTCTTCTGTCCGTGTCACCGTGTGTCTGTGTGTCTGTTTTTCTCTGTCCTGCTGCCTCATCGTCACTCTTAAGAGGCGACAGCGTCACCTGGTGATCATTCGGAGTATTCGGCAGATGTCACCACTGCGAACATTCGCTCAGTCGTCTGTAATCCATCCATTCCATGCTTCAACGACTCCCACTGCCATTGCTTCTCCTGCTGCTGCTTCTCCTGCTGCTGCTGATGCTGATGCTGCTGCTTCTGCTGCTGCTGCTGCCTGTCGCCATCATCTTCTAATCGATCTCGCGCCAGATTTAGCTGAGTCGTTCCACCGTGGAACGCAGCGGAACAGCGAACCAGCCAACCGGAACAGTGTTCCGCCTCACTAAACACACCAATCGAGTTTTCGGCGTCTTGATGTGTCAACGTAAAACCAAATTGCTGCTTGCGTCTATTTTTGGCGCGGTGTGTGCTAGAAGATTGTTTGGTACAGTATGTAATTGAATGGGTTCTTCGAAGGGGCGCTATATAAATGTTTGGAACGAATCAATATGGCAGGGTATAACTACAATGACATGATATGTTCTGGTGTTGTGTACTATAATGGTACCGGTATATGAATGGTGTTGTGTGGTTATAATGGAATAGAATTTAAATGAGTAAAACTATAGTAAGCAATGGTGTGGGTTAGTGGGTGAAATGGTATGATGTGATATGTCATATAATGTGTGGTATTATAATTATAGTTGAAAACGACGCATAGGACGAACAATACAGGGCTGCTCATCGTGGCGGAAATTAGCTTAGCCTAATATGACTAATGATCCCAACCTTTGACCCGAAGTTAAGTTTATAACCTATATAAGCAAGCCCGAGGAACTAGGAGTACCCCTTCATTCGAAGAATCAGACGCGCCTCAACGTCTGGGCGACAGAAATCAAGCGTTAGGAAAGCCATTTGCGTTCGAAAAAATGAGTATGACCATGCTGGATGTCTGGAGAAGTTATTAAATAAAAAAAGCTTTTGAAAGCTCATAAATTTAGAACATTTCCTTCTTTTTCGGAGCGTTTTTGTCTTCATATTGACAATTTGACAGGTCCATCGCTGAACACCACAATTAGGGAACAGCATCGCACATAATTATTATTTGGCCAGTTCGAAACCTACAATAACAATGATATTCCCTTGGTTGGAAGGATTATTTGAAACCGGTCTTAACTCTTATTCCTAATAAGAGCTGCATTACGCAAAACAATTTTTTTCGAGGGAAACGGCCTCTGTTGTCAACTTGCCGTAAGCCTGCGTCAAATCTGGATCCATCCATCAATCCGAAACCTAGAATAATGTTTTGGCAGTCGAGTATCTCGGCCTTATAGCTCAAATGTAGGCCTACCGTCAACCTTGGCAAAATTACTTCAGAAGGTTATTAAACGGTTCGCTGTTCATAACCTTTTGCTGAATAAAATATATCCATATTCCGACAAATTGCGACAAGGGGATCACCCCCACCCTCAAAAAGGGCGGTGGGTATAATGATTTTTCGTGGCTTTCATAGGCAATATCGGACTGCTGATGACTTCAACGTGCAAGAGAGTGAGGTCTTTAAAGAACATGATTAATAAATTGCTTGGTTTCACTTTTAAAACATTAATAAGTTTGTTTATCATATAATATTATTCTCATTCGACTCTCGGGGCAATTGGCGCGCGTTGTCTCACCCCCGCTCCCCAATGATGTTCTAAGCAAAATGCAAAACGACATTTATTGTGTATGAATTAGGCAATGCAAATAAAAGATCTTTGAGTTTCTGCATCAAGTGCTGTTCATGGCAGTCATAGGGAATAGGGGGGCAGGGAGGGGCAGAGGGACAACCCCTGATTTTTTTAAATTATTTTTCTTTTTCTGGCAAATAGGTGCCGGGAAAAAATTAAGCAAATATATTAGAAGTTCAGTTCTCATTTGCGTACCACATGATTTCCATGCTCCAACTTTCCCAAATTGGAATAGTAGGTATAGGCTTAGGCTATACATGTACCAGCTCAAAACCACAATGGATGGGAACCGCATAAACTCATGGGAAAAGTTCAAAATTCATGAAAACATTTAGTGAACGAAAACTGAAAATGTGCGAATTTCAAGGAAAATTCACAAAGTGATATCCCGCTTGATTCTAGATTTGCCTGAACACGGCAAGTGCAGAAAATCACGGAATTCACGGTTTCTCTGACTTCGGAAATGTCTACTATCCACAGCCATTGAGTGAGATAGACCTTTATACAAGGTGGGCAAAAAAATGAACATGCCACTACAAACGGACTCCTGCAGCTGCTGCAGATGAACTCCATTTGTGAGACTTTTGGCAGGTGCAAGTAGACCGATGTATGAATTCTTTGCCTCTAGGGAGGTTCTATATGAGCAAAAAATTATAGAAACAAATTAAACTATACGAGTGCGGCCCCATGACAAATTGCAAGCATCTTCATTTTCTGCTTTTAGCGTTTCCTACTTTTAAATCTTCTCATTGCTTGGTCGCTGCAAGTATTATAGCCTATAATTTATTATCATTTTAATAATGAAAGTCAAACGTTCACATTTTGCAAAGTAGGTCAAGTCAATTGACGCTAAATGGCGGTTATAATAGAAAGGCAGCCATGAGTCCGAAGTGTTAGCGACTTCATTTTCTTAGCCTTGGCAAATGAGGGTGAGTGGCCTTTCCTTGCTCTTCCTTGCCGTCAAATCTTCCCAACGACGGTGCATGGTCATTGGTGAGTATACACTGTGTCCGGAAAAAAAGGGACCCATTTTGTAAATATGAAAATAAATAGTAAACATTCATCGATTTTTACAATTCAAAAAACATTTTAATCCTGACATATTTATCTAATACTGGTGAAAATATAAAAGTTCCAGTCACACTGATGACGTCATAATGACGTCATTTGCACTAAAGTTCATATAGCCGGCCAGTCATGCATGGTTTCGGTTGGTATATTGGCTCTTGGTAAAACGGAAATCCATTTAATAGAACCAGGAGTGAAAATAAATGCAGCTTATTAAAGGGATTGTCTACTTTATAAAAAAAGTCGTGCCTGATATCCGGGAGTATTCGGAGCAATAGCCTACACATTTCAACAAAACGGTGCTTCAGCTCACTGAGTTCGTCAATATGTTTAATTGTTTAACTGAGGATTTCATTCCTCTTAATCTTTGGCCGCTAAACGACCGCCCGCTTAAATCCCGCTGATAATAAGATTTGGAGACTGATGGAGGAGAAGGTGTATGCTACAAGACAAGGACAAGAGACATTGAAGAACTCCGTGAGAGCGAATTGTTAATGCCTGCTGGGGAGGATTTTGATACCATGGTTATCGATGCTGCTGTTGGCTATTAGCGCCACCGTTTTGAAGCTTACGTTGAGGCCAAAGGTGTACACTTTGATCATAAATTAATGCAGATATAAAAATTAACTTAAATTACATTTATTTATGATAAACTACATCATAAAAATATTGAAATTGTGGATGATTTTGTGCATTTATCTCTTAAATTTGACTTTTTGTGCAAATGACGTCATAATGACGTCATTATTTGGACTGGAACTTTTATATTTTCACAATTGTTAGAGAAATATGTTAGGATAAAAACGGTTTTTGAATTGTGAAAATCGATTAATATTTACTATTTATTTTCATATTTACAAAATGGGTCTCTTTTTTTCCGGACACAGTGTATACTACTCAAGTCCGTCTGCATAAAGGGGGAACGTCGGTGTCATTCATGCGTTAATGGTGCACTGACTTAAATTGAAGAATATTAATACGTTTTAAAGGTGTCGAATGAAGTAGTGTGTTGTATGGCTAAACTGACGAGAGTTTATTGCGGCATCTTCTGTTTTTTGACACTGACAACACAGTTCTTTTACCTCTAGACCACCTTCAACCGCGTATGATGCCTTGTTTTATTGATAGTTTTTGATGTCATATGTAAATTTTTATTATGCGATAACCATAACCACAGTTTTTATTGCTCAAAGTGATAGTTGACAGAACATCTTTTTTACATATAGTGTATCTAGAATTCTAGATACTTGTTCACCACAGTGCTGTTTTGCAACTGGTCATATTAAAGAATATACTTACTTACATTTTAGATAAGATACGGTTCGATATCGCTACACAGCACGCTGAGACCAGTAGCTAAGCTGAAACGCAGTTCATATGGATATCAAGAATGTGCTTGCGACACCTAGCGAATGAATCGTACTCTTTCAAATTCAATGGAAGACTTCACAGATAGCAGGCGCTTTTCGTCCGAAAACAACGAGCAGGCCTTTATAGTTGGAAATCTGGAAAAGTGCCACAAATAAAAGTCCTTTAAAAACCTTTAAGTCGAGAATTTTTTCAATTTTAGGAGAGTCGTTTATTTTCACATTGATTCAGGGGCGGATCCAGGGGGCCAATCCGGCCATGGCCCCCCCATTTAGAAATGTTCATGTATCGTGGCCCCCATTCGGTTTCAACAAACTTATAATTTGGTATATTTCCAAATGAAATGGTATAATTCTCTCGGATGACTAAAAAAAGGTCATCAACTTTTTTACGGATACGTAAGAAAAATTTTCCAGACCCAAGGCCAAGATTCAAGATTTTTTCCAGACTTAAGGCCAAGAATTTTTGGCCCGCTCGTCCAAAGTTTCTGTATCCGCCCTTGTATTGATTGGCTACTAACCGCTGATATAATGCGCATTTAAAGGCCAAGCGCGATGGGTCATATTCTCTGGGTAGAATGCTATGATTGGATGGCTAATAGAACCAATGACCGTCTGGCAGCGTCTTCTTCAAGTTTGGCCGACAGGGATGACCGATGCTACATGTATGTCCCCAGGGGTTGATCTAGGTCGACTGTGCACCAATTTCGCAGACTTGCTGCATGGAGTCAGCTATACACGGCCGGGCAGATTAGCCTGGCCGTGTATAGTGTATACCCAAGACCTACTTTCCACTGACTTGGTGGCAGAATCTTGACCAGTGTATACCAATAGGCCTATATTCACATTATATGTGCACTTGTACGTACGCATATAATATATATATATATATGTGTGTGTGTGTGTGTGTGTGTGTGTGTGTGTGTGTGTGTGTGTGTGTCTGTCTATCACCCATTGCCATTGCTTCGCCCGGAATCGTTCCCGAGGGGAATAATCTAGGTCAACTGTAAATTGTTTTAGTATAAGTTGTATATTGTGTTATAAGCTTAGTTATTCTACAATCTACAATGTCTAAGGATTTCAACATCAGCTTGGCACCGCTAGTCCCCACCAATCAAACCATTTCAGTGTTCATTGCAAATCTCAGACTCTGGCAACGAGCAGCTTCTAACACCAAAGAAAGAATGCTTGAATGAATTGTGAAAGAGCATTTCCAGAGTGCATTAGCATAAGGGCATTGTGATATCACATGGCAGATATGCATTCTGTATGGCTATACTTTTGGCTTACAAGACTGACCATTTGAGATAGGCCTACCTCATATATATATATATATATATATATATATATATAGTATATACCAGTTCATTGTAAGGCAAATCAATGGCAATGGGCGACATTATGTGTGTATGTAAATATATGTATATATGTGTATATATACATACATAGCGCCTCTGAGTAGTTTTTTTGAATGAGTGCTATATAAATGTTCAAATGAATGAATGAATGTATATATACACGGTGTCCCAATTGAACTGATACCCTTTTTGTTTTGGCGATATACTTGTCAATTCTAAATGAAACTCATTAAAATTTCAGGGAATGTAAGGCGGATAAATTATCAATGTTTTCTGAAAATTTGATCCAATTCTAGGAACAGATTCCGAAGTTATGCACATTCAAACTTGGACAAAGGAAATTGTAAGTTTCCATCATGTAAAAGATAGGATATTATTGCTTGCAACTGCACGCCTTACTTTCTAAATTAATAAATATTTCCGTCATATTTCCGTCATTTCCATGTTAGGGGACAAAAATAAAAATGGTTTTCAGCAAAGATGATTAGAGTTTTTTTTAAATTAATAGAAGAAAAACATTACGGTGCCAAAGGTTTCTAAGGAATTTCCTAACAGAAACTGGCCCATCGCAGCCTTATGAAACTCGCACACGTGACGTTGTCCAGTGATCACTTCAAACAGCGAAATGTGGAAGAATGGAATCGTTTTGATCAACGGATTGTTGACAATGCAATCAATGAATATTGGCGAAAGCGCCTTAGACCATGCATTCGAGCTAATGGAGGACATTTTGAACATCAGCTTTGAAGAACAGCGCAAACATGCACTATTTTATCTTTTACATGGTGGAAACTAACAATTTTCGTTGCCTAAATTTGAACGTGCATAACTTCAGACTCTCTTTGTAGAATTGGATAAAATTTTCAGGAAACATTGATAATTTATTCCTCTTACAATATCTGAAATTTTATAGAGTTTCATTTAGAATTGACAAGTATATCGCCAAAACAAAATGGGCATAAGTTCAATTGGGACACCATGTATATGCGCGTGTATGTGTGTATACTGTATAGCCTAGATATATGTGAATATTATTGGTATACACGGGTCAAGATTCTGTAGCCAAGTCAGTGGAAAGGAGGTCTTGGGTATACTATACACTATACACGGCCAGGCTAATCTGCATATGACTCCATGCAGCAAGTCTGCGAAATTGGTGTACAGCTAGAGTTTTATAGGCCTACAGGAACTGAGAAGGGAAAGAGTCTAAAGTGATGCAATACAACCTGGCCTTGGTATTGCTAGCTGTTGGCAGGAGACTAATCTCTAATTGAAGGCTCAACAATTGAAAAGCAGAGGAGCAGGCCGAGAGGAACAAATACTTCCACCCCTCCCTCTCCTCCCTCCAGCAGAATATCGAAGGGCTTGATGGTCAGCCAAGGTTCTTTGAATGATCTTGATGGTTCTGTCTTTACCTTCGCGTATATATATACGGCCTGTGTTTACATGTCTCTGTCTGTGTCCATTGGTATGGAAATGAGCACACACAAGCACTGAAGTCTGGCTGACAGGTATCAAGATCATTCCACTGCTGTATACAGGTATGGCCGTTGGTATTGATGGCTAGTCCCTGGGGGCATGGTCTAGGACCTCTAGACAAACCGTCCAACAGCTTAGCTGACCTGCAAAGTTCTGGTCAGTGGCATCAGTGGTGCACAACTGCACACACACACACACGCACACACACACGGCAGTATACGCCAAGCTAATCTGCATAAGGTACCCCTCTCAGGGAAGTCTAGAGACAATTCCTCAACCTGGTTTAGATAGGCTATAGCAGTGGTCAGTGCTCTCATGCAGGTGCGCTTGAAGCTGATTGACAAGCCGGTCTCTATAGGCCACGCCAGTTTACCAAGAGAATACTTCCCACCAAAACTTGGCCTTTAAACACCTCAATAAAGAAATAACATCGCACTTAATATTAGTTGCCTGGTAAAGCAAAATTGCACTCGATTCCTGAAATCATTACGTAACAACTTTCAAGTTCGGGGAGTTTGCTAGATACTCTGTCCTCCACTTTTGTCCTCTACTAGCGCTTTTACCTCTAGACTGCGTTACACTCCGTATAATGCGTTTTCGTTTACATCAGGCAGATTGCTCAGCAGAATGATGTCGCCAATGTCGTAGTGGTATCTCTCTAACAATACTGTGACGTAAAAATATAAGAATTTTACGCAGCCCTCCATTTCTGCTTAGGCTTGGGACTGACTGGCACTAGTCGAGTACCGGTACGAACGAAGACCGCTGCTATGGAAATTGCATGATAATAATAATTATTATGGAGTCAGGGATTCATTATTCACCATTATTTTAAGACGCCGAGGAGTTAGCATTTTGATTTCACGCAGCACAGACAAAAAATAAAAGAATATGGGAACGTTTTAAAGGTGTCTAATTCAACATAGTTCTGTTTAGTTAAACTGGCAAGTTTTTCCAGCGTATTGTGTTTGTTAGAGTATCTGAGGTTGTTGATTTTACATTCATTAGGATTAGGCGTAACCTTTGGATTTTTGAACTTAAAACCATTTTCGAAGGTTTAGTTAGAATTTCGTTTTTAAGCAGATTTTTCGTTATTTGCATTGACGTTCACATAGACTTGAAATTCCATAATGGTTTTTAACCTTTCACAGCATGCAGAAAATTATGTCAAAATGTAAACATTTGATAAAAAGTGCTTTATTAGGCCAAAAAATGTTTTTAGAGGGCAACGGCCTCTGTTGTCATTAGCCCTCGTCAAATCTGGATCCATCCATCGTTAATGGGTATGTTACTTTCCAAACTAGGCCTATTCTAATCTATTCTAAGCGAGTTCAATCTATTCTGTTCTATTATATTATTCTTTCTTCTATTCTAATCTATTCCAATCTAGTCTGACCTCTTATGGTAGCCTTTATTCTAATATATTCTAGTATAACCTATTCTAATAATTTAATCTAAGCCAGTCTCATCTTATCTAATCTTGCCCAATCTTATCTTATCTTGTCTTATCTTATCTTATCAAACGACTTCTATGGCGCAAATATTATATTCTATATTAGAATCAAATATTAATTCTAAATTAAAAATCCCCAATCAATGACGTTGATGACTGGCTGATCATAAAAACCAAACCGCAAGCCAATTCTAAATAAAAAATTCCCAATCACATCATGATGATTGGCAAAGCGACGTTGACGACCGGCTGGTCATAAAAAAGCAACCGCTATTATAGCAAAGCGCAATTGGCGTCTCATCTGCATGAAATGTGAAAAAATGTGAAAGCCTAAAAACGGACGCAGATAAAAACGTCTTTTTCTCATGATGTTGCTCAGATTCGATATATATATATATATATATATATATATATATATGGAACAGCAGATATATATGGAGACAGCGAATCAGTAATAAAGAGAAATCTTAATGAAACGATCGACATAAATCAAGGAATTATTATTCGAAAAACCAGCGAAGCTTCGATGAGAAATTAGCCAAGACAGATAAACAGACAGACAGACGGACAGACGAACAGATAGACAGACAGATAGTTGGATGGACGGACGGATGGACATACAGACAGATAGACAGACAGACATACAGACAGACAGACAGACAGACATACAGACATACAGACATACAGACATACAGACATACAGACATACAGACATACAGGCGGACGGACAGACATACAGAAGGACGGACAGACAGCTGGGCGGACAGCTGGGCGGACAAACGGACAGACAGACGGACGGACAGACGGACAAACGGACAGACAGACGGACGGACAGACAGACGGACACACGGACGGACAGACAGACAGACGGACACACGGACGGTCTCGCGGATTACATCTGTCTAAACGAGATGCAGATGGAAGATGTCTGTTAGTCTGTGTGTGTGTGTGTGTGTGTGTGTGTGTGTGTGTGTGTGTCTGCATGTCTGTCTTCTTTTATTGCTGTATTTGGTCTGCCTGCCTCTCTGCCTGTTTTCCTCTCTGCCTGTTTTTCTGTCTTTGCATCTATCTAACTATCTATAATAATTGACACAAGAAATCAGAATTAACGTTGTTACGTGGCAGACATTCACGAGTGCTGGATGCTGCATCCACAGGAAAACAATGAGAGACAGAACTGATATCGAACATACATTTCCAATCTTCTGCATAGAACATTAATGCATTGTCTGAAAAGATCGATCGTTTTCCAGAACAAGGCCATCGATATAATTATAAGAGATCGATTCCCATTCGTTTAAATGTCCTTTCGAGACAATAATTGCGTTCTCTATAATGATGATCTGTTTTCCACGATTTCTTCTCAACCTATACATTCATCATGAACGTAAATGTATACATTGCTTTCCTTCAAAATGACGGTTGAGTTTCGAATTATCATGTCGATCGTTGCCGCCAAAACTTTCCTCTGTCGTCTGCTTTTTACCGCGAAGTTTTGTCGCATGCCTGAGATATTATTTTTCACTACTGCAAGAGATTTCGTTGACTATTATTATAGGCCTACTTGAATAGATTTTGTATACTGCCTTGAGAGATTATAAGCATATTTCTTCTGCCTTGGATACATTTTCGTCTGACTATAATAGGCGATTTTGCGTTGTCTTCTGAAGAAATTTCAAAGTATTTTGAAGAGATTTTTTGTCGCCTGCTTCAGAATTTTAGTCGTAAGATGGAGAGATTTTGTCGCCTGCGTAAGTGCGTATACATATATTATGTATATAGGAGATTTTGTCGTCTTTTGGCAACATAAATAATTTCGGCTTCAAAATTAATTCTCCAAATGACGTGATTGCCAGAGAGTTCTTCGTAAACAGAGACATAAACGTCAGTAGACAGCCGCCTCTGACAAACAAGATTCTCCTCCAAATGGACAGCAGGCGTTTATTTGGGTCTCGAACCGCTCTCAGTAAAAATAATGACAAACAAGTTAATAGGAGATTATTTCGTTGAGGCGACTATGACACGTAAACGCCACTCCAATGGAACGTCGCATTATTCGGTGACGTCTGTCGGCAAGGTGTCTGCCTGTTTCTGTGTCTGTCTGTTTGAATGTGTGTTTTTCTGCTTGAATGTGTGTGTCTGTGTCTGTCTGCCTATCTGCTTGTGTGCCTGTCTGTCTATCCGTCCGTATGTCTGTCTGTCTGTCTGCTGTCTGTTAATTCGTTTGTCTGTCTATCTGTCTGTCTGTCTGTCTGTCTGTCTGTCTGTCTGCCTTTCGGTCTGTCTCTGTGTCTGTCTGTCTTCGCGCATCTCTTCTGACCTGTTTGTTTTGACTTCTTGCTGATACTTTCTTTTGCTTTAATTGCTTCTTTCGTAAGTGCAAGCTTAATCGCAATTACCGAGCATTTATATGGCGCCGCTCAGCGAACAAAAAAGTCTTATTATTCGTTTCGTCCGTTACTTGGAAGGAGAGGGGACACAAGTTACTGAGGACGTAGAAAACAACTCCCAAGCTCCAAGCTGATGGACCAACGCAGGAAAAGCACATCATAATTATAGAGTGGACCCAGTGCTAAAAGTGCAAAAAGTGCCTGGACGCCCCTTACCTTTCCAAAAGAAGTGCTATAGGACGCTCCTTACATTTTCAGGTGTGCTGGCCATATAAGTGGCAGGACGGCATAAAGATTTAAAAATAAGTGCCAGGACGCCGTCCATGACCGTCCTGCCACACTTTAAGCCCTGAGTGGACCGTGAGCAAAAGACATGCGCGGGGCAACTTATAGCAATAGACCACTTGGTTAATTAAAGATGGCAAGGAGAGAGTAGCCTACACCAAGGTGCAAGAGGATCTTAGGCACAGGATGGAATCATCACGGCACGGTAAGCATACTTGCATGAGAGGGACATAGGCATACACATGAGGGAAATTGTTATTATTCGCTGCTGAATAGGAAGCCAGTGAGGGAAATCACAAAAAATAATAGTCTTAGATATGGACAAACTCTGGTAAACTCGCTTATACTTCTGCCTGTCTATAAATGTTTGTCCGTCCGTCCGTCCGTCTGTCTATTTGTTTGTCTGTCTGTTTGTCCGTCAGTTTGCCTGTCTGTCTGCCTGCATGTCTGTAAGTCTGTCTACTCCATTCCATGTTTGCCTTTGTCGAACCTGTGTCTTTCTCTCGTTGATCGTTCCTATTCCTATGTCAGTCATTCTGTCTGTCTGTCTGCCTGTCTGCCTGTCTGCCTGTCTGCCTGTCTATCGGTTTGTCTGTTTGGCTACAATTCGGTCTGCCAGTCTGACATCGCAGCCAATGAAGCATGCATGTCCTGGTCATCAGAAGAGAGAGTGAAAGTGCGGAAGAGAATTTTTCATTTCTTTCAAGTATCGTAGGAATGTCTTATTCCATCTTATGCTCCACGTCCATTACCCGAAATGGAAATCGGTTTATAATTATTAGCCACCAGTCACCTAAGCCAGGCTCCATTGTCCAGATTTATATAGCGCACAGACGTCGGAATGTAAAGTCCGCTACCGTTGTTAATTTTAGCGGAATGTGCTCTTGTAGCCTATAGCACATTTTCAACTGTGAACGTGATGTAAATGTATTTAATGGATGAATGGATGGAAGGATGAATAGATGAATGAATGGATGAGTGGATGGATGAATAGATGAATGAATGGATGGATGAGTGGATGGATGGACGAATAGATGAATGGATGGATGAATGGATGGATGGATGGGTAGATGAATGGATGGATAGATGAAAATATGAATGGATGTATGAATGAATAGATGAATGGATGGATGGATGAATAGATGATTGGATGGGTGGATGAATAGATGAATGGATGGATAGATGGATGATTGATTGGATGAATGAATGAATAGATGAATGGATGGATTGGATGTACGGAAATGTAGAGGGACGGAAGCTCCTCATCCTCGCTTTCCCTTCCACCGATTATCACCTCCTCCCTTTCCTCTCCTCCCCTTCCCCATTCTCACTTCACTTTCATTCTTCTCCTCATCCTCACCTTCCCTCCTCACTCTTCTCCATCTCACAGTCTCTCCATCTCGATCGGCGCTTGAAACAGAGAGAGACCAAACCGACGTCACTCAGCCGCATCAGCAGCAGCAGCAGCATCATCATCATCATCATCAGCAGCATCAGCATCATCATCATCAGCAGCAGCAGCAGCAGCTCAGTAGCATCTCCATCGGCGGCTGACCCACCCACACGCACTCCCACCATCCCATGAGTATGCATCTTCGGTCTGTTCGGTCTGTTCGGCAGTGGCGTCTTTGCGTAACTATATCGAAGATCAGAAGAGTGGAATGGTTGATAGAGAGAGAGAGACGTAAGGAGTAATTGCGGACACGTTAGGTCATCGACGACTGTTGAGAAAGAAGTTGGACGTAACTACATACAAAGGTATTTTCGTCTGTGTTGGTGTGTCTGCATCTATGTAAGAAAATCATGTCTGTGCGTATGTGTGTATGTATCAGTTAGTAAGTAAGTAAATACTTTAATGAACCGCCTGCAAACCCACTGTGGGAACATCAATCAATTATGAAAAAAATGAGTAATAATCAATTATAGGCCTAATAAAGTAAGTGAAAAAATGCAATTATTTTCAGTGTTGCTTAAAGTCGGCTAAATAGCAGAATAAACATATCGATAGTCATTTATGTACATGTATCATACGAGTCATAAAGCCTCTACTATAGTTAATGTGTCAGCATATGGAATCTCTCGATTGTGTGATCGATTGTGATGTATGTATGTATGTATGTATGTATGTATGTATGTATGTATGTATGTATGTATGTATGTATGTATGTATGTATGTATGTATGTATGTATGTATGTATGTATGTATGTATGTATGTATGTATGTATGTATGTATGTATGTATGTATGTATGTATGTATGTATGTATGTATGTATGTATGTATGTATGTATGTATGTATGTATGTATGTATGTATGTATGTATGTATGTATGTATGTATGTATGTATGTATGCATGCAAGTATGTATGTATGTATGTAAGTATGTATGTATGCATGCAAGTATGTATGTATGTATGTATGTATGTATGTATGTATGTATGCATGTATGTATGTGTATGTATGTATGTATATGTGTGTGTGCGTGCGTGTGTATTTCTTCGTGGTACTCATGCTCCCTTGAGCGCATATAATTATATACCTGCTCGCATTAAAAATGTTGCAAGCAACAATATAAGTATGCATGTATTTAATTAACATGTCCAAAATATAATTCATTTATATGGCGCACTTATTGAATGTCTTCAGTTCACCCAGCAATGTAAACAAAATCATAAAACCTATTTAAATTTTAGACCGAATGGTAATAAAAGATTCTCAGTTAGATTTTTACCATTGCGATTAACCAATCAATGCATCACATGAATGATGATGATGCTGTGATGATGATGATTATCGCAGAATCTGATATCTGGAAGATCTCTCGTCAGGTCGATATAAATCGAGTTGGTGACCTTCGAACGTTCTTGACCTTGTTCTTGACATTGACCAACGATGATAATAATTTATTTACGTTCGACTTTGACATTGGGATTTCGATCGATCTTAATCCTCACCTATCCGACAAATAAGAACCTCTCGTGTGAATTTAAAACTTTTTATTCCTTCCATCCACCCCCACCCCAAACCCAACCCCACCCACCCGGACGTATACTTGACTGTGCGGCGTTACGATAAAGACCCATGCAGCCCTTTTGTCTTTTAATATCGCCTTAGAAAATTGTAATTTTTTATATTATTAAGGAGTATAAAAAGTTAAATTTTAACTTACTTTTTTTATAAGTGCGATTAAATTGGTGTAAAAACTGTGTCGTCACTGGTTCATAGTTACAACCGTTATGTAGCTCACAAGCTAACACTCAATCAGTTCTTAAGGTGACATAGCTTACTATACATGTACATGTACGAGTACGTTAGCGATGTGTTTGAACCACGTCGTGTCAAGGGAAATGCTTATTGCATTGAAAACATTATTTTTTGCCATCATCCACTTTTTCCACTATTATAGCGTTTACATTAGGTACAAAAACAATCGTTTCATTTTCCATTCAGACGTTTCATTTTATGATCGTTGTTCACCGTAGGCCTATTATTGCTTTCTTCGGAAATTGGTTTAGAGCTGCATGCCATAATTCTTGATAAGTAAACAACATATTATTGAATAATTAGATTTGAATTATTTAATTATAAGACAATTGACATAAAAAACTAAGTACAAAATAATAAATAAATCAAATTTATTTTCAACAATAAATCGATATATTAATCGATAATATCCGCAGCCCGATAGATAACCGTTTTCCGTTCCCCCTCCCCAAAAGGACACCTGCATCGATATAATAGTAAATAGCTGCTTTCTGTAATTAATCATATAGCCTAACCTGAGCTGTATTCATTCACATTGAAGTCCTTTGCCCATTTATACTTCGGAATCTGGCTCAAATTTTTTACCTAATTACCCATCAATTATGTTCTGTCTGTCTGTCTGTCCAGTCTTCTGTCTGTGTCTGTCTGTGTGCATGTATCTGCCTGTCTGTGTATCTGTCTGTCTGTGTGTATGCATCTGTCTGTCTGTCTGTCTGTCTGTCTGTCTGTCTGTCTGTCTGTCTGTCTGTCTGTCTGTCTGTCTGTCTGTCTGTCTGTCTGTCTGTCTGCCTTAGTCTTCTGTCTATATATCTGCCAATAAATCACGTCGTTCGGTGATTACTGGATCGATTTATATAGCGCCACGATCAACAGGTATTTACTATTTATAACAAGCAGCAGATGATTAAGTGATCTTAGCTGCACACAATGAAACTTTTCATCTTTTGTCGACTATAATAACTCATTGCCCGAACGACATGCATAAATAAGTATTTAACCTTTATATATATATATATATATATATATATATATATATACAAGAATATCAATTATATATATATAAATATAGCCTATATTATGCGCATATAATATTCTTTTACCTTATATATATACTCATTATACTATATATATATATATATATATATGAATTCGTTATATTGATATTTATATATGAATATTCATTTTAATGTCCTCTTTCTTTATATATTAATATTATATTATATATAATATATATGTATATTCGTTCTCTTGATGCATGTATATCGGCTATATAATGTTCTCTTGCCTCATATAAATAATAATAATATATTTATGTATATTCATTCTATTGATAAATGTGACTTGTTATATATTTGCCGCATCTATAGCTATACTACAGTAGGGGAGAGAGAGCTATACTGTACATGTAGGGGGAGAGAGAGACGTGGACGCTTAAGGGATCTCATTGAGATTGATTTGCTTCTTTCTCAAGCAGCAGCAGTACGTCGTCGTCGTTGAATAATCGTCTCATTTACATGTTAATCGGGCGCCACATAATTGCAATTTCTTAGCGGCGGTGGCCACCTATCGACCGATCGACGTACTAGGGACCAGACGCCAGGCCACTTCCGGTTTCAATCCATCCTTCGCCGAACCAAACGTCAGATAATTAGATCGCTCAACGAAAGAGAAACACAGAGAAAAAGGCGGGAACGCATCTGTGGCGACGCCAAGCGGCAACTTTTCTACATTCGTCTGCCTGACTTGATGTATTATTATGACGTCGATCTTGTCTACTAATCTTATTTTATGAGATGTTCTAATTGGATCCGATTCTGCTCTCTCACTAGTCAAATTTTGACTGTTCTAGTGGGATTTCTTCTGATTTGTTCTAATGGGATTTGTTCTAATTTGTTCTAATATGGCTGGATCCAATTTGTTCTAATGTGATTTGTTCCGATTTGTTTTAATGGGATTTGTTCTGATTTGTTCTAATGTGATTTGGTCCGAATTGTTCTAATGGGACTTGATCTAATTTGTTCCAATGTGGCTTGGTCCGATTTGTTCTAATGGGACTTGATCTGATTTGTTCTAATGTGGTCTGGCCCGATTTGTTCTAATGCAGTTGGATCCAATTTGTTCTAATGGAACATGATGTGAGCTTTCACAATGGGATCTGTAGTTCTGTGCTTCTGTTTTCTAGTTGAACATGAGTTAAATCAAATCTTCTCTGTTCTTAACTGTAATCTCAATCATCCAATGGGTCATTATGGATCAGAGGATTCTCTTAGGAGAAGATGTCCTGTGAGGCGGCAACGAAAGTTTTGGCATTGAGGTAATAGCGCTGGAATTTAGAAAGCAAGCTGAAACATGTGCTATGAAGTTGATGACAATGATATTTATTGCTGAAGTGTGACCGAGAGTGCACTGTGCATACTGGTCTAGTACCTTGCTCATAAGTGATGTAATATGCCGAGCAAATTTCTGTTCAGGGTAACGGCCTCTGTTGTCATAAACCCTGGTCAAATCGGATCCACTCCACTGTGCATGCGTTGGTTCCAAGGTGCACAGGGATGGTTGCAGACCACGGATCATAGACCAACGGTTCTCGATCGCAGAGCACAAGCATATATTCATAAGAGGAGAGTCTGGCTAGAGCGGGGAGGGGAATAATTTTGAAGCTTGAAGCACCACTCTCACGTTTCAGTCTGATTACATCAAAGTATCTCTTCTGCACGTCAGACGTCCGGCCTTGCTTCTAATCTGATCTGCAGAGGACACGCCCTTCTTCTTCTTCTGCTTCCTCCTATATATTGAACTTCTGTATATACCCGACCTCTGGCGTCATGTATATATATATTATATATATAATTATATTTATATGCGCCATATAAAATACATATATGTACATATATATAATTACATATGATATATATATACACGGGTGATCTAGTGAATGTGATGTAATGTTTGTTGGTACGAAGTCTGGTAACCGTGGTAACAGACCAGAGGTGTGTTGGATGCTTTATATCAAGGCCGTAGCTACATGTTTATATATATATATATAGGGGGTGTTTTGGGTGTTTGAACACCCACCCCTCCCCACCCCCAATGATACGATGCATGCTACCATGAAATAATGCGTTTACTAACACAATCATGATGTAAGGACTAAAGGGATTTCATTTTGAAGCTCTTATTTCTATGTCACATTTACATATATATAGATTAAATCATCTTTCAAAACCCTCAATTATAGGTCTTTGATTCGATTGATTGTCGGCTTGCTCAAGGCTGAGTAAACAGTGAAACACACCCAAAATAAAATCATGGCTACGGCCTTCCTTTATATACACATAATACTGTATAATTATGTATTATATACTATATATACATGTATATATATAAGCCCGGTTTACGTTAGATTCCTTGCAGAGTGCAAGCTTCCTTATAAAAAGTGCACTATTTCAGGATCAGGTATATATAGCCTATATTTGCTGATGTTAAGAATCTCTGTTGTGGTTCAGGGCTAAGGATCTTGAGTCATCGATTGTTGCTTGGGCGGTCTCTCTCTTACATACACTAATAAGAAAGAGATGATTGAGGCAGGGAAGAAGGTATATATAAACATGGGAAGAGTGAGGACAGAGCGGGACAGAAAAACAGAATGGAGACAGACACAGACAGATACAGAGACGGAGAGATACATAGGGGAAGCATATCTATTAACGAGAAGGAAAAAGAGAAAAATGAAAGAGAGAAGTGTATTATAGACGGAGAATAAGAAAGAGAGAGAGAGAGAGAAATAAACACAGAGAAAAAAGTAGAAAGAAACAGTGAAAGAAAAAAGAGATAGAAAGAGATTATGGAAAGAGACAGGAAGAAATTAAGAAAGAAACAGACTGACAGACAGATAAGGGTGATACTTTGAGCTGCAGATCTGCTGACTATAACAAGACATAGCGACGGGTAACCCTTGCTCTAAAAACCCATGCATGGCATGGGGGTGGGGGACTGGTGGGGGGGGGAGGGTGTAGCATCCATACACAATCATCTTCTAGCAACAATACATCACATCGTGGCTGCGCTTTGAACCTTGCGTCAATTGTGAAGGAACGATCAACAACGCACGTAATGTAAAAGAAAAAAAACTGGTTAAATTGCGTAACGTATACACACAACACACAAGTATAATCCTCGACTTAATGGACTCTTCGGCGTAGTCTTCGCCGGAGTCGATACAAGTCTCGCACTTGAATAAATGCTTCTTCGTATTGAATCGAGCTGACAGACAGAGGTGCACGCATGCACTTGCGCTGCAGCGGCTTTTCGAGAGAGACGAACTGATCTGCTGCAGGAGAAAAAAATCGAAGGCTGCAGTATATATATATATATATATATATTTATATAAATAAATTATATGTATATATATATATATATATATATATATACTTGGAAGAAAGATCAGGGAAGTTCTATTGTCGGGCGGCGACTGATTTGCAAGCCGTGAATGGGTAGCAATCGCGGAAAACTAATTAATGGTAAGTGCACGGATTGACGTCTTCCTCCGATCAATTGAGAGCTGCAGTGCTGCACTATTATTATATAACAACACTCAAGGAATTGAGTGTATGTGAGTGCGAGCGGATGACATAACGGTAGGCCTATATTACAGGATTAGGTGGTATATATACCGTGGTCCAGCAAGCCTTCTTGAACCACTTAGTCTGATATTATATGCTCCTCCATGCAGGATTAAGGTGGTGCATGCCGTGGTCCAGCAAGAGGGAGGCTCCTTGAACCACTTATAGTCTGTCACGTGCTGTGGACCAAGTTAAAAACGTGTGATGTATGGGTGAGTACTTTTCATGGCGCTCCGTAAATATTCCTATACTCAGAGCCGCTCCCGACTACAGCGCGGACACTGATTCGGAGTTTCATGCCGAAGCGCATGAGCAATTGCGAGTTTAACGGACTTCATCAGGGTCTTTATTTACGTGGCGGTTTGAGGTGGATTCGAAACAAGGCACAGAACATGCCATACACCACCGCGCCCCACGGTGTATGGAGTTATACAGAACCGTGCTGCCAACAGAACACGCATTGTTGTTATCATGAGTAAAATTATACTGTTCATGACGGCGCTAAATGAGATCTAACAGATATCTCTGTTTTTGTTCATGTTTTATTCAGATACGACGACATCATTCTATCTGTGATGATAACCGCACCTGAGTACAGCCTCTAAACGGATATGACGTCAACACAGGATCCCAAATAACACATCACAGCAATAGTATTACACCACGGATTATAATTACACATTGCTCAGTCATATTATAAGCTTATACTGGATAGCAGAGCGATTCTTGGCGTGCAGTTTTGCACAAACAATAAGCTTACGATTCTAAATGAATTTGTGCAGCCGTAAAAGAATATGTGTGCAGTTTAAAAATAATTACAGTTTAAAATGCTCGTAGGATATCTACATGTATAGTCATCAGAATGGGAATAACTTGCCGTGGAGGAGGATGGGAAGGAAGAGAGGAGCTTGTGCAATTTTGGAATTTCTCTGTTGGATTGCATCTGATTGATTCGCTGAAGATGAAGAAATGGTAAATTGTGTTCTCCGATAATTATGTTTGAACGAATGAAAACGTACACCGTATAATTATTGCGCTCTGAGCGGATTGCACAACTGAGCAGGCCACAGAAGAATTGAATCACTAAACCTAACTGGGATTCATCTAAAATTACTCTTGCTTTCTTAAGGCGCTATACCGATATGACCTCGTATATATACAGGATGTTGCTGCTCATCCAGCCGTAGGATATTGCGTCATAGCAAAACGGAAATTGCCGACCTACAACTCATCTGCAATTCCTCCGCCTCCCACCCACTTCCCGTCTCTGTCCTTCACTCAGTATCCCTCGCCGACCCTTCTGACCTGACGTAGCGCTCGTGGGAAGTTGGTGTCCTGTGCCTCTCATTCAGAAGCGCTCAAGGTATTTGGGATTTCAGTAGGAGGCATAAAAACGCATAACAAAACGTTGGAACGTATTATAAATGCCTCATTGATGGGGTGCTGTGTAGATGCGGTACACATTTTAGATTCGTTTTATGGCCAGCAGTAGGTTTCATCATGGAAATATTAAACGCGTTCAAGCAACACATTAAGAAAAGCATTAAGACGTTACAATGGAATTCATTGCATGGTAGTCACACGCCACTACATGTGAGGTCTTGGAGCAGCAGCTGTCCTCAGCGGATGTGATACCATACGAAGGATGGGTTCGCCTGCTCCAAACGTCAACCTTTCAGAACACCTCGGCCTTGAAGGCTCCGAATGCCTCTGGGGCATCGACATCGAGAACCTCACCGGAAGTAGCAATATCCAGCTTGGGATGGAGGGACCCTCAGCGGACGAAGAAAGCGTCGTTTCCGGATCGAAGTTGACAACGATGAGGTCCCTCAACTACGGACTCCCTGGTCTCGTCGTCGTGTCCTCAGTCCTCGTCTTCTTCGTCGTCGCCACAGCTTTCGGGAACTGCCTCGTCATCGTCGCTCTGATCCGCTACCGTTCGCTGCGAACCATCTCGAACTTCCTCATCGGGAACCTTGCCCTCAGCGACCTCCTCCTCGCCGTCACCATCCTCCCTCTGTCGAGCGTCAACGAGTGTCTCGGTCACTGGGTCTTCGGTCGATTGGCCTGCAACGTTTGGCTGACGATGGACGTGCTCTACTGCACCGCATCCATCTGGAACCTCTGCGTCATCGCGTTCGACCGCTTCACGGCCACGCTCTACCCGCTCTGGTACCACGAGAAGCGGTCGACGAAGCAGGCCGCCGTCTACGTCCTCTTCATCTGGTCAATATCCGGTGCCATCTGCGTGCCACCGGCGCTCGGCTGGGGCGAACTGTCGCAGAATTACTTCCACAACAATTCCACCGACGTCTTCGAGTGCGTCCTCTTCCAGTCGCCCGGGTACGTGCTCTACTCGGCCAGCGGGTCGTTTTACATCCCGTTCCTCATCACCTTCTTCCTGTACGTCCGCATCTTCAGCCTCCTCCGGAAGAGGATGCGAAAGATGCGGCGCGGATATAAGCCTGGAGCCAGCCGCTGCCAGGGCTGCTGCACCGGTGACCGACTCCCGACGAGCTCAGCGGAGCGGAACGGATACCAAGGATGCGGACAGTCTGCGTTAGGCGATAGTTCCCCTCCACTGCGGAGACCTCAGTACAGCCATTCTCGCGCTGAGACGAGGATGTGTTTGGATGTACCGAAGCTGGATACTGGAGATGTTGATGGGTTTTCAACTAAGGCTTACAGCAGCTGTCGGAGCCAGGAGAAGAACGATGAAGATGCGGAGGAGTTGGTGCCTCGTGTCGCCAGCAGCTGGCATCGGAACTCCAAGAGGGAGAGACGACCTGGCATCGGGCTCAACATTCCGGTGAACAGCCACAGCATCCCTCTTCTTCCAGCACTTCCCGCATCCACTCAACCACTTCCACCATCCACCGGGAATCATCCGTTTACCCTGGTGCTAAACGGGACAGCTGCATCTCCAATCATCGTAGATGCACCACGCGGCGACGTATATCGAGAACAAGGTAAGGACTGTCGGCGACGAAGCTCAACACAGACGGAGGAACCCTGTCGTTTGCCCGTAGGACATTCCATGGACGAGGAAGAAAAGTTGGATGATGGAGATTCTCCCAAAACGAAAACCCTCTCGAAAGACGTTTGCAAGTCGCACGAATCGGTTTCCTTGAGGTTCCCGGTGTCGCGTGATCCTTCCCTGCTACATTTACCTGCCACGAGTCGTCACTCCTATCTCGAAAGAACTTCCCCTTTCCCAGGTCCATCATTCGCGCTACTCCCGGTAAAGTCTGGCAACCTGGCGACATATACTACAGCACAGGAATGTTCGTCGACGAGGAGAGCTTGTGGTTCGGATGGGTTAACAAGGCACAGCCGTCGTTCGGATGTTACGGCGGGGGTCACAAGGCACAGCTGCGATGACGATGCAGTGACGCATGTGAAAGTGGGCGTGGCCATAAAAGAGGGCGGGAACATGGGCGTGACCACGAAGGAAGGCGAGAAGATGGGCGTGGCCATAAGCGAAGGCAGGAAAGCTAGTTGTCTCCAAGAAGAAAGCATGGGCAGGAGCGGCAACAGACCTGGAGATACACAAGTAGGCGTGGCCGCAAACGAAGGCGTGGGCGTGGCCAGATGTGGGTCCACAGAGGATTTGGGCTGCGTGCAGAAAAGGGGGTTGAACTCGGGCGGTGTCTCGATCGAAGGCGGGAAAGCACCCATCGTAAAAATCGACAATCAGTATTTGGGCGTGGCAACAGGCGTGGCCAGGTCTGTATCTGCAGACTTCAGCTTCGTAAAGACAGACTGGGACTTGAGCGGGGTGGGAATTGGGAACGGACGTGTGTGGGACGACACAAAGAGCGTGGGCGGGGCGACGAAGGGCGTGGCCAATTTAGTTGTGGGCGGGACGTTGGGCGGGGTGTCGGGGCCTGGGCTGTGCCGGAGAAGGCGGCGCAGAAGACCGGACCTGCGCGAGACGAACGCTACGATCAAGATGGCGATCATCATAGCCTTCTTCTGCGGGATGTGGGTCGGCTTCTTCGTCGTCTACGTCGTGCGCGGATGGTGTCCAGTCTCGTGCCACGTTCCGAGGAAGCTGGAGGCGTTCTTCTTCTGGCTCGGCTACTCCAACTCGAGCATGAATCCCATTCTCTACACGCTCTTCAACGACGACTTCCGCAAGGCCTTCCAGAAGCTTCTCGGATGCTACCTCCGCAGGAGCTGCTGCTGCTCCAGAAGAAACTCTCGATACTGATTGGTATACCAAATTCATCTGGCTGCTGGGCGGTGATAATAGACGGCTGGTCGATGAGACCACATAACTTTTCTCAATTCTGTCAGAGACTTTGAGATCATTCCTGACCAAGATCTATCTGGGCGGGCGGTGATATAGACGGCTGGTGCCTGGGCGTTGACCGGCGTTTGGTTGATGGGACCTTCCTACGCATTACCTTCCTCGATTCTGCCAGGGACTTGGGGATCTTTCTGGACCAAGAGTTTATTTATACTTTACACATAAATCAGTCCACCTGTGTGAGCTTACTCCACGTGGATCTTATATAGAGTGACTCCCAAGTGCCCCAACCCCGATATTTTTCACAATTCTCATACTGCATAACTTACCAACTAATAATGACTTAAAGAGTGATATTAATAATTTCCTATTTTATTGTATGACCAAGATCCAAATTTCGTTTTTCTGTTGTCACTTTCCCCCTCCTTAAGGGTCAAGGACCTTACCCGTAAATCAGCTCACCCGAATAGCTCACATGCATGCATAAACGCAGGCCTATAAACGCAAATGACTTATCTCATATTGTTTTCTTGCATTCATGACGCGCAGAGTGCTCGAAACTACAATCGTTGGTTAATTCAGAGATCTTTCTAATACGCTCACAGCAAATCTTACGACTTCCATAGCGCATTTATCATGGCGCCAAAGCATCAATCAATTCGAATCGAATACCGACATTGCACGGTCAGTGACTCAGTGTTGTACTCATTTTTGTTACACGTGATGGCCGCTAGAGGCGCCAGTCGTGCAGTCGCCTGGAAACACATCTGTCTTGGTGTAATTGTGCACTTCTAGCAACAGATAGGACCGCGCAGAATACGTTAAGCATATCATACACTGCAGAGGGACATTGCTTCCGGGTCAGACGTCGGGGTCGCATGCGATCTGATGCGAATTCTGGAAACAATATATAAAATATTTTACATGTATAATGCATACAGGTGGTCGGTTATGCTCGATATATATATATATATATATATATATAGCATTGTATAGCGAAATGCGCGCCTCCCTCCGCTTTATTAATACAAGACACATTACCTGTTCTTGCATCTCGACAAAGATTGATTGCGATATTATTTTCTGAATTAACCGCGGCTTAAGCGGGAGCGTAGCAGCTACATAAGGGATGCATGAGAAAGATAATATTGCTCGCACACATCGTGACATAAATGCCCCCACGGCCATTGCTTCTATCATGCATGTTTTATAATATTATATATATATATATATAATATTACATAGTCCATATATATTATATATATATATATAAATCATATAAGCTTATACGGAAGGTCATTAATTGTTAATGCTCGAATTATATTGATGCATGAGATTCACTTGATTTTACATATATCTATTATTCATTATTAGATTACCATCCGGACAGCTGCAGTCTACACACTGCACAGTTAATTCCTTTAATTCCAGGATTAGTTCGCATTTGCGTCACTGATTGGGTTATCAATTAAAAGCCCATCTTTCCTAGGGATCGTTACATCTGTTTCCAGTTTCCCGTCTGTACTTATAATTCTCAGAATCCCCTCTTGTTTTTCCATCTGTCTCAGCCTGGAATCTGACTTGAATGCAGGACTTCTAACAGTGGCGAAATTGACCGATGTCTTGGGCAATTGTCTCATGTGGCCATTGGCTTACGGTATAACTCTGGCCTCTTTGTTGGATCCCTTGTGTAAACCCACAAAATTATATTTGAAAAATGGATGTAATTTTTGCATGCAGATCATGGTGCTTGCTTACCAAATAAAATATGCTATGTTCTGTCACAACTACATTAGCGCTATGCAATTTTGTTATTGCCTTCTTATGGTTGTCTTAGAGCTGCGTCATGTTAATTTATAATTAATCTGTAATTATTACGACCGAAAGAACAGCTCATCGGCATTTTGACGAAATATAGCAACAAACAGATGAATAACCCCCTTGTGAATACAACTAAGACTAGTGCTCTCCGATTAGCTGTCAAGCGGCGCTCTATAAATGTGAATTTCAACTATGCCAATTGTCATCCATTTAAACACAATTATGGTAATCGGACGAGAGCAATGAAGCACACCTACAATATTGTTTCTTTCCTGCAAGGCCAGCATGCCCACACGAACTGCATATCCTAATAAGTTTATTATGTTCCAGAATGAAAACCGAATGGAGTCAATAGGGGTCCAAACTGACACCCGTGGACATGCTAGCAGGGTATACGCCTATGCACGGATCACAGAAAAAGTCTTCTAAACAGAAACTATTACCGTTTATTGTTCAATTGCCGTGATCTGCGTTCTCGTCTGTCTGTTAAGAACACTTTATTTGATCGAGTGGTTTATTTACTGTCTGCGTTAGGTTTTTTCTTGAACAGGCGGTATCGCCACAGGCTGCGCAGAGATAACGCACCGGAGATGTCATTCTTCCGCCCGTATACATAGTTACGCTGCCGTATTATACCGCGCCCACTGATAGAAATACGCTGCGGTCGGAAAATCGGCTCATTGAATTATCAGCTATTATATTATGTAAACATGAACTGCTTTACATGTACGTTGTCTCCCTTGCGAGCAGATTCCACTAAGTGGTTAACGGAAGTAGAAATCGAGAAAGGAATTTTTCACAATTATTATGTTTGAAGTACCGATGATAACCTATCGCTCACTACTTTGCTGTCGATTTCTGAGTATCACATGACCACGATTTCTGATGACGCTCATGTCACGTATCGAGGTCTTTGACTCTTTTCTGCCGCTTAACCCATCTAAAATACTTCTCACTATCTTTGCCCTTCAACTAATTGACTGATTTGTTCTGCGTTCCAATTTTTTTTATTCCTTTGCAATAAATGGAAAGTATTCTCTTCAAAAACATGTACTTAATGACTTCCATGAAGTACATGTTCCTTAAGAGAATAGCCTACTCTTTTGTGTACCGTAACCACTTTATGGCCGTATAAGTGACGTGACCTCTAAACGCGAATCTGGCTTGGTTTTTAATGGCTGCACTGGTCCACCCGAGAACGATTACGGCTGGCATAAACAAGGGCTAAATTGGGTCTTATCATACGTTTCTGTGCGTGGCCCAAGGGTCGACGCCAGGGCCAGGAACCGACTTTCTCTGATCGCAGATGTTAAGAATCTGTGTCGGCCATGGACCTGGTCGTGTACCGTCGACGCCATAACCTCGTAATTCGGCAACCATCTGGTTATTTCTCCATTTGGTTTTATCTAGGTCTGCGTGGACTACAGTAAGGCCTACTCTGAGGAGAGGGTAGATGGGGGAAAATGAGGGAAAAAATGTGGAAAAAGAGGAGGTGAGATGGGAGGAAAGGAGAGAGAGAGGAGGGAGGATTGGTGGAAAGAAGAGTGTTGGAACGAAGGTATAGCGGAGGAGTAGAGATCGGAGAGGAGTGGAGATGAGTGGAGAGAGGAGAGTGGAGGAAAGAATAGAGAGAAGACTGAGAAGTGAAGGAGGGGAGAGAATAGAGAGAAGAGAAGGAGGAGGTGAGGAATAGAGAGGAGAGGAACGGTAGTGGAGAGTATAGATGAGCGGAAAGCTCGAGTATGCATACAGAAGAGTTGGACTATATTAATATTGAGCGGAGTATGGAAGACCTCAGGAAAGCTAGGAGAGGACAGTAGATGAAAGGAGAAAAGTATAGAGCAGAACAGAGAAGATGTGAGCAGAGTAGAGTATGGTGGACAGAAAAGAGAAGAGAGGCAGAGGAGGGAACTCAGAGGAGGATAGGGCAGGGGCGAGACGAGAGAAGAGCAGAGCAGAGGAAAGCATGCAGAGAAGATGACAGCAGATTAGAGTATAGGAAAAGAGAGTAGAGAAGAAGAGAAGAGACGCGTAGAAGTGGGGGGTGCATGAGCTAGAAGATCCCAAAGACATTTGTCGCGTCTAATGCTATAAACGCCGTCGGCCATTCGAGATAAATACAGATGGATTGGTGATTTCGCGCCAACAGCAGCAGACGACCGAGTCGTCGTCGTTGATCATAGATGTCGCCAGAGACGCATTTTGCCTTAGTCCCCGGACTAAGTCCCTTAATCGCCATCGTCTCGTCTTCGGATTCAAGAATAACGACGGACATTTTCTTCAACCTTACAAGCAGCAGGACACTCACGCCTCACGAGATATATACACACGCACACAAAAAAATTATGACCCCAGATTACGCTTGAAATGACATCACTCAATCGACGCCGCCATTTTGTACTGACGAGTCTGCGCACGGTACAGGTCGTTAGCTGGTGAGTAGTGGCGGTCTGATTGCCTCGGCTAAGTGCCTACTCCAGAATAATTACGTGATCTTCGCTTTCCATTTATAACGGCAACGGGAGCCCTCTGGCTACGTGGAAAATAGCCTTGTATGCTACCCTGTAGCGCAACAGAAACCACAGTCCGTAACGGTTAACAGCAGCGCTGCAACGAGAGAAATCGGTCTCTCACTTCTATGACACCGTGAAATTTTGACGAAACGATGACGTAGGCTTGTTCAAAAGTACAATTAAACAGATGTACAGAGATTATATTAATCTTATCTGATCTGGACCCTCTAGCTTCGATAGCATTGAACTATAATTAGTAGTCTATTGGCCTACATGTATATCGGAGCATGGAGCTCTAGATGTAGAAGTGAAATTTCAAGAGTCAGATAAGAGTAAAATTTAGGGAAAATAGTGAACTCTGAACTTCTAAAATGCCACTCGAAAGCCATGCCCAGAGCACCAGCTTGTTCACGAGGGTTGCGTTATACCTCAGAGGAGTTCTGCAAATGGCAGGCCTAGATAATAGGCCAAATAAAATGAAGGTGACCCTACCTATGTATGCGTGCCTTTAAGGGCTATGGAGAGTGGAGAACCACAAACCGAAACAACAAACCGAAATCGGTGGAGGCACTGGAGGATGGTTAGACGCGTGGTGGGAGGCCTAATGGATGGCCTCGGTTCCAAGGTCAATTCCAAGGGTTGGTTGGTATAACTTTCACGGGGAACGGTCTTTTATTTGAACCGGTGAGGCAGACAAAGGGAAGAGGAGGGATAAACAACATTACACATACAAACGATAAATATTTTTTGCTTAGGCTAATAGTAATGTTCACATTCAAGACGCTTTCAATCTTCAATAGTTCTCGGCGTCAAGTGCATTCATCCCTCCTTATCTATCAGCTCCTCTCCAATGTAGTCCTTCACTCAAAGCTAAAACATTTTGTTCTTTTATAAATTCAATCCAGATTTTCTAACCTTGCTTTAAATTGTCTAAACACAATACAACGTAGTCGTCTGACTGTCTGTCTGCCGAGAGACTCACCCTCCCCGATATTGACCTGCACGCACAGAACCGTTTAAAAAATATATATTTTACTCTGCCTGCCTATATCAATTTTGTATTTTGACTTATAACTTGGGAAACTTTGGAAACTTTGGAAACTTTGGAAACTTGGAAAACTTGGGAAACCTGGGAAACTTTGGAAACTTTGGAAACTTTGGAAACTTCGGAAACTTTGGAAACTTGGGAAACTTGGGAAACTTGGGAAACTTGAGAAACTTGGGAAACTTGGGAAAGTTGGAAAACTTGGGAAATTTGGAAACTTTGGAAACTTTGGAAACTTGAGAAACTTTGGAAACTTTGGAAACTTTGGAAACTTGGGAAACTTGGGAAACTTGGGAAAGTTTGGAAACTTACGAAACTTGCGAAACTTTGGAAACTTTGGATACTTGGGAAACATGGGAAACTTGGGAAACTTGGGAAACTTCGGAAGCTTCGGAAACTTCGGAAACTTGGGGAACTTGGGAAATTTGGGAAATTTGGGAACTTGTGAAACTTGGGAAACTTGGGAAACTTGGAAAACTTCGGAAACTTGGGAAACTTTGGAAACTTTGGAAACACTTTGGAAACTTTGGAAACTTGGTAAACTTGGGAAACTTGGGAAATTTGGGAAACTTTGGAAACTTTGGAAACTAGGGAAACATGGGAAACCTGGGAAACTTGGGAAACTTTGGGTAACTTTGGAAACTTGGGAAACCTCGGAAATTTGGGAAATTTGAAAAACTTGTGAAACTTGGGACACTTGGGAAACTTGGGAAAGCTGGGAAACTTGAGAAAGTTGAGAAACTTTGGAAACTTTGGAAAACTTGGGAAACTTGGGAAACTTGGGAAACTTGGGAAACTTGGGAAACTTGGGAAACTTGGGAAACTTTGGAAACTTTGGAAACACTTTGGAAACTTTGGAAACGTTGGAAACTTGGGAAACTTGGGAAACTTGGGAAACTTGGGAAACTTGGGAAACCTGGGAAACTTTGGAAACTTTAGAAACTTTGGAAACTTGAAAAACTTTGGAAACTTGGGAAACTTGGGAAACTTCGGAAACTTCGGAAACTTCGGAAACTTCGGAAACTTGGGCAACTTGGAAAACTTTGGAAACTAGGGAAACATGGGAAACCTGGGAAACTTGGGAAACTTGGAAAACATTGGAAACTTGGGAAACCTCGGAAATTTGGGAAATTTGGGAAACTTGTGAAACTTGGGAAAGTTGGGAAAGTTGGGAAATTTAGGAAACTTTGGAAACTTTGGGAAACTTGGGAAACTTGGGAAACTTATAAAACTTTGGAAACTTGGGAAACTTGGGAAACTTGGGAAACTTGAAAAACTTGGGAAACTTGGAAAACTTGGGAAACTTGGGAAACTTGGGAAACTTGGGAAACTGGGGAAACTTTGGAAACTTTGGAAACTTGGGAAACTTGGGAAACTTGGGAAATTTGGAAAACTTGGGAAACTTGGGAAACTTGGGAAACTTTGGAAACTTTGGAAACTTGGGAAACTTGGGAAACTTGGGAAACTTGGGAAACTTGGGGAACTTGGGAAACTTGGGGAACTTGGGAAACTTTGGAAACACTTGGGAAACTTGGGAAACTTTGGAAACTTGGAAAACTTGGGAAACCTGGGAAACTTTGGAAACTTTAGAAACTTTGGAAACTTTGGAAACTTGGGAAACTTGGAAAACTTGGGAAACTTGGGAAACTTGGGAAACTTGGGAAGCATGGCGTCGACGTACATTTTTGACAGTAATTGGATATGACATGGTAACAGTAACACCTCACATGGCATAGCAAGCAGTGATTCATAAAAACTAAGCACCAATCAGAGCTGCGATAAAGAACTGTGGTGTAGAAATTCAATCCCGGCAGCCAGGGTCAACTTCGACGTGAAACTCCGATTCAGTGTTCGCGCAGTAGTCGGGAGCGCTTCTGAGTAGTTTCAATTGACGCTGAGTAGAGCATTACTAATCTGGCCGATTATTATTAGAAGGTAATAAATACCCCAAGAAACATCGCTCAGTGGAGGGAGCTTTTGCTCAGCGCTTCGACGTGAAACTCCGATTCAGTGTCCGCGCAGTAGTCGGGAGCGCTTCTGAGTAGTTTCAATTGACGTTGAGTAGAGCATTAATCTAGACGATTATATTATTAGATGGTAATAAATACCCCCAAAATCGCTCAGTGTAGGGAGCTTTTGCTCAGCGCTTCAACGTGAAACTCCGATTCAGTGTCCGCGCAGTAGTCGGGAGCGCTTCTGAGTAGTTATTATTATGGGCGCTATAACAAGTACACATTAAAACAACAATAAACTGCCATAACTTGAACTATATAGCAACATAAAATGAAGTTTCAACAAGCGAATAAAGCACTGATCGTGTTATCGACTATTGGGGTCCCACGGGACCACAGTTGGTCATATTAAGGAGTAAAATATGTTGGTCGCATGAGGGTTAAATCTCAACCCGCAATGCCCTTCAGCAGTTGCAGCCAAGGGCGAACACGTAATTTAACAGTCGATAAAGACGTGACGTAACTTGATTATTGCCTTAATTATTTTGGGAATAATAGAATAGAGCGCATGTCAAATATCGGTTGACATGGTTACAGCTGCATATTTTCTATCGAACGAGTTCGGTTGCCATGGTGATCAATCAGCAAATCAGCTGCTCAGTAAAGTGTCACGCTGAGAAATTTCTGCGATATTTGCTTTTTTACATTACATTTCTTTCCATCCAATGGAATGAAAGAAGCAAGCTAAGACGGTTATAAAAGTGCATCAAGAGTTATACGTCTCGTGGCTCAAACATTTATTCGCATATATTTACTAATTATCCGGAGGTATCGTTATACTTCCTAGATAGTACTATTCTGATTCTCTGTGAGGACTTGTTTTCAAGCAGCGTTTCAGAGGCAGCCTAGGAGGTTACAACACTTTACCAAAACAATTTATACAATGTTGTACGCTAGACAGGAACGTCCACAAGATCACAGCTATTTCATCAATTAGCCAATGATGGATGGCTGTGTGAAACGTGGAACTAACGTCCCTGTGGATATTCCGTATTCACTTTCCTTTCGTTTTCAAACACTTCTAGTCTGTCTTTTAACGTAGGATTGATTTTGCATTCCACGATGTCGGCCTTCGTAGCCCATGAGTCTGGCGAGGACCCGTGTCGTGTAAGATCGGTTCGACTACAATCAAAACTCTTGACCGAGCCGGCTCTCAAGAGCCTGATCACCCCCGATTCCATCCTATCTTGCTGTAATTTTAGGGATAGATATCTAGGTCTTATATTCTGTTCAATACTGTCTCCTTTCAAAACTGTCTTTAAAACGCTCTATAAAAAGCCCCATTAGGCTACAAAAGACATGCAGACAAATAAAAATGTGTGTGTACAAAAATAAAATTAGCAAATAAATAACTTAGCATAGGCCTACTAGTCTATGTACATATACATAATAATATTTATTAGAACATGATTAGCCTAGCCTATATGTATTAGAAAGTAAGTATAAATAAATAAATAAAATAATACACAAATGTCCGAAACAGTCTTAGTTAGGGTCAGGGTTCCTTCCATCTCGCTCCATCCTCCTCTGTATCACTCTCTCCCTCTGTATGTCTCTTCCTTCCTCTCCCACTCCGTCAGAAAGCACGCCGTCGTCTGTAGCCTATAGTAGCCTATGTGTAACCTAACTTCATATTCATGTATATAGCGCCTTTCTAACGGTCTCCAATAGAGACAGATCCAGATGGCAATTAAATCTGGCCTTGGGCCCATGGCCCTATTTCGAAATTTATTCTCACCATCTATTGTGGCGTACAAAGTGAACGTGGCCTTCCCCATCAGTTCGGTAGGCCCTTCATGAGGTTCGCAGATGGTCAACAGGAAAGCGACAAAGAGTAAACGGGGAAAAGTACGGTATGAATAAAAAAAGGTCATCAGCTAGCTATTTTGACGGGGAAAATGGTATGGTTTTTGCGCGAGTTTTGCCCGAGGAACAAAAAAGGTCATCAATTTTGAGGCGGATAAAATGGTAGGCCTATGTTTTTTCTGAGAATTGCAATGGACAAACGACAAAAAAATCCTCAAATTTTTCGGCGGTAAAAGATGAAATTTTTTCCCTGCTGCGCATGCACTCTTCCCAGGATGCTCCTTTCACATTGTTTGCGAATTGCGACTCTGATGCGTTGTCAACTTCGTCAGTTCCCGTTCATGCAATCTTTTAGGCCTACCAAGAAAGAGGGAGGCAATGAATGAGGTTCTTTGGCCAGACACCATTTTCCATGACTCACGTAGGTCTAATTATCTATAGACTCTTCCCAAGGACATTTGGGTATCAGTCTAGTTGCCCTTGACATTTCCTTGGAGTGAAATAAGATTTCAATTTCGGTAATCAGCGTAGGCTAGGCTTAGGCTATATCCTGACAGAGCTTTTTTAACGTGCAGTTATACACAAAATGTGCAGTTCTAAATGGATTTGTGCAGTTGTAGAAGCACTTCTGTGCAGCTAAAACTGGGCAAAAAGGTCATTTTCCTTCGATTGGAAGTAATTTACCATGGAGGATGGGAAGGGAAAGAAGGGGTTGTGTAGGTCTAGTTCTAAAAATTCCTTATTAAAAACAGCCATGTATCCTGACTAAGAAATTATTGTTTTACAGTGTACAGCTTGTATACGGTAGGCTACCCTATGTGGTCTTGGGCACACAATTGGGGGAATCTACATGAAAATTTCATGATTAATCAAGTCACACTCCAGCGAGCGCGCAGCAAGAATTTCAGCGTAGGAGTTGGGCTACAAAAGTAGACTAGTGGGCGACGTTTCCGATATTTAACTCTACGACTTCTACGACGTAACCGGACATAAGATCAAAATGGAGACAGCGGCGATGAAGCGGGTTGTACTTCTCGCTTGCGGCTCGTTTAATCCTGTTACCGATCAGCATTTGCGATTATTTGGTGAGTTAGTTATGCTACCGTTGTTCGCGTCGAATCTGTAATCTACGTGTTTAACGGCAGACAGATGAGATACGGACCAGTATGTTATTGCGATTTCGTGAAACAAGATCATTACTACAGACTTCGGGAATTTTCCGCCAGTGATTTCGATGATATCGCTTTCTCTCTCTATTTATTTCCGTCTGTCTGTTTTTCTCTCAGTCTTTCTCCCTTCCCGTTTTTCCTGGAAGTATTTCTCTGCCTGTCTCTTTAAGTTCGTGAGATTTTTCATATAATTATATATTTACGAGACTGCGAGAACCTGTCCAAAGGCAAATTTATGAGCTGCTTATGAACATGTTCTGTCTCAAGCTGCATCATTACTTATGAGGAGCAAATGTGATAGATTGGTTCATACGCGTTGTTTATTCACCTTTTGTACTCTTTGTTCATTCACTTATAAATTCACAGTCTTTGCCTTAATGAGAGATACGCCTATTTTCTTTGCTGTGAAGACTTCTTTAAATAAACGTTACAAACCTTTATTATTGTTATTATTATTATTATCAAGTTTTATGTAGTGTATCTTCAAGCTAATATACTCAGAAGTGCTCCCAGTCCAACAAAGACTAAATAAGGCAGTTTTTAAGTTAGAAAGGAACATAGTGGTGTGACCTTTAGACACAAGGTGGAGCGCAACAGGGAACCAATTCCAGGTTAAATGCTAGATGGTAAATACTGTTTACCTCAGTAATGTTGTGTAACTGAACATTTTTGTAGCCCCTTTGTTTCTCTCAAAGACACTATATCAACTGTACAATTATAAGCATTGTCATCAATACAATGCGCTTCAGTCTTGCAGTATCTCTGAACAATTACTTGTTTTAATTCATATTATGATTTCGTTTGACTTCAATATAACTGATTCTGTTTTTTTTTGGCAGAGGTGGCTCGTGACGCACTTCACAGAACCGGACGATACAAAGTAATTGCCGGAGTTATCTCGCCGGTCAACGACGGCTATGGCAAGAAGGTGACGTTTGTGTTCTACTTTCATCTCTTGCTTCTTTACTAGCCTACCCTTGAATGATGTGGTAACCCTGTTACACTCAGACTTCCCATTGACACGCCTTTGCATTCGCTGATTTAATACGACCATATTTTAAACGGATTATTCTAATGGAAACTTCTTGTTGTTAATAGAACACTTTTACATAAAATGCACAGAATTGCAGATAAATGAGCTTAAACTTGCAACATGGTATCATCATCATCAATATCCGTAGGCTCAATGCCCGTAGGAGTCCGATGCCACTCTCTGTCTGAGTCTGTCTCGCGCCATGCTGCCCAGCTTCAACCGGTCCGGTCAGCAGGTCTGCTCCATACCATTAACATCTTGGAGCATCTAAACCACCTTGTCTGATTGAAGAGAATCGTGAAAAAGAGGCATGAAGGACAACGTGGGTCAATGCCCGTTGTGTCCCACGCTCTCTCCCCCGACCCTCTCCATCGGTCTGTCCTGACCAACCTGTGCATGTCTGCTTCACATCATGACACCTTGAAGCATCTGGGTAGCTATGTTACTTGTGTCGTGGTTTTGGCGGATTACAATCGTCTTGGTTTTTTACTGCCAGTGTATCGCCACCCATCTGGCAAACCTTCCTCATTTTGCCTGGGCTTAGGACCGGCACAGGGACGTTGTTGGTTCCCCGTGGCAGAGGATGGATGCAGTTTAACGTCATGCCCAGGACCAACATGGTATACAGCAGTGATATTTTACTTCAGGAAATAATTTCCGTTTTACTTCTATTTCAGTTCGGATGGTCTCAATTTCAGTTCTAATTCAGTTCCAGTTCTTCAAAAAATTTCAGTTATACTTCTAATTCAGTTTTCGAAATAATTTCAGTTCTCAATTCAGTTCTTTTGCTTGCGTCTTTCTGGAGCACTCATGCTTTCTCCGTGGTGAAGTCGCTGACTCGGATCAGGCCAAGTCGCATGAAAGTTTTCAGCCACCCATGATTTTGCCTGGTCCGTTTCTCAATATATTTCTTAGTAGCCTATTCTGTGTGCGCATAGGTAAAATGTTAATTTTTTTTCATAATATGTAGTTCCACAGTCATCCGTTTTAGGGTAGGCTAGACCCACGAAGCCTTGCATGAATAGGCCTAAGCACATTTATTTTGTCTATTTCCTTGCAGCAAACCTACTTAAGAAGTTCAATACATTATTTTCGTCATTTAGCCAAGTGATTTCCAGTCTTATCGCAAAGTTGAAAATTAGAAACTTACAGGAAAAGTCCAAATGAAAAATTGTTTAAAAACTAACCGTATTAAAGTACATGCTAGGCAAAAGATACAAAAGTTGCAAGAGTCAGAAAGTAGGCTATGTGCGTCTTTTAAACAAACACAGCTGCATCGGAAAAACTGTCAACTAAAATTTCCTTTTTTTTCATTAATTTCAGTTCGAGAATTAATTTTCGTTTTTATTCTAATTTCAGTTCGGTGTGCTCAATTTCCGTTCTATTTCAGTTTTCGTTCTTAAAATAATTTCAGTTAGAGTTATACTTAACGGAAATCAATATTTTAAGTTCTAATTTCACTTATCGTTAATGAAAATATCACTGGTATACAGGAGCATGGCCTAGCAGGCAGCAGGGCTGTTTTTAAGACATTTTAGAACTGCACAACTCCTTTACCTTCCCAACCTCCATGGTAGATTACCTCCAATCAGAGGACAATTACCATTTTTTGCTAATTTTAGCTGTACAAAAGTGCTTCTACAACTGCATAAATTCATTTAGAACTGCACATTTTGTGTACAACTGCACGTTAAAAAAAGCCCGAGCAGGCAGTGCCAAACTAGAGCAGCAATCCTATACTTGATTCGCTGCGTGAGGGAGGGGACAGTTATATAAGTGTGTAGTTGCATATGATGCGTTTTTATTGCGTTATGTGTCTTTATGATCTAGGTCAGTAGAGGGCTAATAAGGCGGCTGACTCATTTGACCAGTACAGCCTTGACCTTCGCCCATTTGACCAGTACAGCCTTGACCTTCGCCCATTTGACCAGTACAGCCTTCAGTTTCGTCCATTTGACCAATACTAGCCTAAAAAATTGAGTGCCCGCGCAGTTTGACCAATATAGCCTTACTTTTTTTAATTAGACGTCCGGCGTAAAAAGTAAAAAAGTAAAAAAGTAAAAAAAATTTCTCTGGCGTATATAAAATAACTGAAAAATGGAATATACAGCTCGGCCTAAAGACAAGATATCCCAATATAAAATGGACTACTCATCGTATAATCTGAAAGAATTACGACAAATTCCTAAACAGAGAGGACAAAGAGGATACTCGAGTTTGCGAAAAGCGGAACTCATAGCGTTCATATCGCAGGGAGATCGACTAGGCGCCCGGGCTCAGGTCAGCAAAACACCAGCGCATACTCCCGCCACTGTGCGAGAATTGCGAGAAATTGCAAAAAAGAGAGGTGTGCGAGGATACTCGAGATTAGCAAAAGCGGAACTTACGGCATTCTTGTCTAATACTTGGAAATTTTTGAACACGGGGAAAAATAAAATAGTTTTTTCGGATTGGCTGACTCGCGAGATTAGTGAGTTACCCCCTCAAATAAAACCGCCCATTCATAGGTTCAAACTTCGAGAGACTGCGACGGCTATCAAAGGGTTTACAAAAAGATACACGATCGATGGCGACAACGGGATCGATGTTGCAACTTTTCTCAAGGCTGTAAGACCGCAGGTAGTTAGGCTGCTAGGGAAAAATCGTGGGGTAAAAGTTCAATTCGATCTCATGTGCGTAATGGAGAAAGTAGATATGAAAACCGGCGAAGTAGTAACGGCTGAGCCTAATTTCAAATCAAAGAGTGATATTATTTTAGAAGCAACCGATGTGAGGGAAATATATACCAACGCAGCGGATAAAATTAAGGAGAGCATGGCAAGTTTTCAGATGCGGGGGAGTAATTGGAGATTCAAAACCGTTTTGAAGTTGGATATCGATACAGTGACATATAAACCATTGAAAGGTAGTTCTTATATTCCACTTCCAGATTATTTAGCGAATAAAAAGGCTATTATTAATATGAAGAACGAAGACGATGAATGCTTCAAGTGGTGCGTAACGAGAGCTGTAAACCCAGTCGACAAAAATACAGAAAGAATTACGAAAGAATTAATTAGACAGTCTGAGGAACTCAATTGGTCTGGTATCGAATTCCCCGTAGCAGCGGATGCTAATGTGATGAGTAAGTTTGAGCGAAATAATAATATTAGTGTTAATGTTTTTGGTTACGAGAAAGAAGCGAATGTATTCCCACTATATATATCAAAGCATGAGAATGATAGGTGTGTAGATCTATTACTCATTTCTGATGGGGAAAAGAAGCATTATTGCTGGATCAAGAATTTTAACAGATTGCTAGCACTACGAACAGAAAAATCTCATAATTCAATGCACTATTGCAGAAGATGTTTAATCGGTTTTAGAAAGGTAGAATCGCTTCGCAAACATACTGAGTACTGTTCGCAGCAGGACGCCCAACGAATAGAACTTCCGGAACCTGGGACTATGCTAAGTTTTACACATCACTATAGAAAGATGCGCGTACCGTTTGTGTACTTTGCCGATTTTGAGTCGTTCATCAAACCTATCGGTACATGCCAGCCCGTTCCTAGCACGTCTTACACCAACAAGTTTCAAAAACATACGCCCAGTTCGTTTTGTTATCATTTGAAATGCTTCGACGATGATGTTTATTCTCAAGAGCCTGTGAGGTTTACAGCTGAAAACGAAGACGATGATGTCGCTCAGAAATTCATAGACAGTCTCAAAGAAAATGTGAAACGAATATATAACCAGTTCAAATTCCCAAAGAAAATGATATTCGGAAAGAAAGAGCAGGAGCTTTTCGACTCGGCTACTGTTTGCCATATATGCGGGGGAGAATTTATAGACGATGAAAAACGAGTACGAGATCACTGTCATTTGACTGGAAAATTTAGAGGTGCCGCTCACAACCTTTGTAATCTGAAATACAAAGTCCCCAAGTTCTTCCCCGTCGTATTTCACAATTTGACCGGTTATGACAGCCATTTATTTATCAAGAAATTACGAGGTGAACACGGCGAGAAAATCAAATGCATTCCCTGCAACGAAGAAAAGTATATCTCATTCAGCAGAGAGGTCGTCGTCGATAAGTTTGTAGATGCAGATGGAAAAGAGAGAGAAGTCAAGCGCGAATTACGTTTCATCGATAGTATTAGATTCATGCCCCAGAGTCTCGACGTGTTATCGAAAAATCTTCAGAAAGATCAGTGCAAGAATTTAGGGAAATTTTTTGAAGGTGAGAAGCTGGATCTTTTACTCAGAAAAGGCGTTTACCCATATGATTACGTCGACGGTGTTGAAAGATTAAACGAAACCGAATTGCCATCGAAGCATGCCTTCTATTCAAAACTAAACGATTCGGGTATTAGCGAAAAAGATTACGCGCACGCGAAAACGGTATGGGACAAATTTGAATGCAAAACATTACGTCAATATCATGACTTGTACAATTTATCGGATGTTCTATTATTAGCGGATGTGTTCGAAAACTTTAGAGACGTCTGTATGAAGCACTACAACCTAGATCCTGCGTGGTACTACACTAGCCCAGAACTTGCATGGGATGCGGCGTTGAAGACGACTGGTGTAGAGTTGGAGTTGTTGAGTGACTACGATATGTTACTGATGATCAAGCAGGGAATACGGGGAGGTGTCAGCACGATTTCCCACCGATACGCGAAAGCGAACAACGAGTACATGGGAGAAGCTTTCAATCCCACCCAACATTCAGTATTCATTCCATACTTGGACGCGAACAACTTGTACGGATGGGCGATGAGCAAACCGTTACCAACTCACGGGTTCGAATGGATGAACGATGGCGAATTGACTGATTGGAGAAACATTACCGAACGAGATGGAGTGGGATGTGTGTTAGAAGTCGACTTAGAATATCCGAAGGAATTGCACGACCTGCATAATGATTATCCTCTAGCTCCAGAGAGTGTAAAACCCGCGGGATCGAATGTAGCGAAACTCATTCCAAACTTGAACGACAAAAAGAAGTACGTCGTTCATTACGGAAATTTAAAATTGTACGAACGTCTCGGATTGAAAATCGTAAAAATACATCGAGGAATAAAATTTGAAGAAAGTGCCTGGCTGAAAAAGTATATCGATCTGAATACAAACCTGAGAACGAAAGCTACGAACGATTTTGAGAAAGACTTTTTCAAACTGATGAACAATAGCGTTTTCGGTAAAACAATGGAAGCTATCGAGAATCGAGTTGACATACGATTGGTGAGTGATGAGAAGGAAGCTATCAAGCTAGCCGCGAAAACTAATTACGACAGACGAACGATTTTTGATGAAAACCTCATCGCCGTTCACATGAAAAAGACCAAGTTGTTTTACAACAAGCCGATATATCTGGGGATGTGTATATTAGACGTCAGTAAGACGCTCATGTATGATTTTCATTATAATTACATCAAGGCCAAGTACGGAGATAGGGCCAAGCTATTATTCACCGATACCGATTCTTTGGCGTATGAAATTAAAACGGAAGACTTCTACAAAGATATTTCCCGCGACGTCCAAAGTATGTTCGATACTTCAGACTATCCGAGCGATCACCCATCCGGCATAGAAACGGGTGTAAATAAAAAAGTGGTTGGTATGTTCAAAGACGAGGCCGCGGGAAAACAGATTGAAGAATTTGTCGGGCTGCGATCCAAGTTGTACTCTTACAAAATGGCGGGTGAAGACTACAAGAAATGTAAAGGAGTGAAAAAGAACGTCGTCAAGAAATCAATCACTCACGCAGATTACAAAGACTGCGTGTTTACGAAAAGACAACAATCGAGAGCGATGAACGTCATTCGGTCCTACCGCCATGAAATTTACACCGAAGAAGTAAATAAAATAGCTCTGTCTGCCGACGACGACAAAAGAGTAATAATGGATGACGGGATCCACACCCTAGCCTACGGACACTACACGCTGAAAACTAAACAAAATAAAGAATAATTTACACTAATATAAAATGGATGCGGCAAAAAAAGTGTGTTCTAAATGCAAAATAGAAAAAAGCTTGGACGAATTTCACAAAGATAACTCACAGAAGAGCGGGTATTACCCCAGCTGTAAAATTTGTAAAAATGCCAAAGTGAAAGAGCTTGCACACAAATACGCAAGACAGGAAATTAGGGAGACAAAAGACACAAAAGTTTGCAGCCGGTGTAAGGTAAATCAGAACATATCGGAATACGTCAACAATCGATTTCAAAAAGATGGAAAGGCGAATGAATGCAAAAAATGTAGACATGAATATTATCTCGCCTGCGTAGAAGCTCGAAAGCTCATTAGTTTGTGAAACATCTAGATGAAATATTAAAATGAGCTATACAACTGTGAAAAATATAAATGTCGAAGGCGTAGTCCTCCCGAATCATCCGTTGACGAATTCTGAGCTACTAGATGCCGCGAAAAAGCTCAATATCCCTAATTTCCGGGGAGTATTTCTCAGAGACGAGCTGCCGAAGAAACCTAGACGGACTGAATGCGGGATATTGAATCTAGACGATTCTAATGGAACCGGCTCGCACTGGGTCGCTTTTTCAAAAAACGGCAAGGACAAAATATATTTCGACAGCTATGGCCTGTCCCCTCCTACAGAACTGGTAAAGTATTTGCAGAGTCCTGTGTACTACAATAGCGAACGCGTACAGCCCGACAACGAAGTGTTTTGCGGCCATCTATGCCTGCACGTCCTGAAAAAAACATGCAAAGATGGAGTGACTTTTCAAGAAGTTATAAACAGCCTGCATTAAAATTATATTCAGATGTAAAAAATGCCTGTTGATAAATTTGGACATACAGATTCGGGATCTACACAAAGAGTAATTGCTGGGGGAGTTACTGAAAGTCAAGTAAATAGTACTTTTCTAAGGCTAGATGGAGCAAACCCAGCGACCGGCGATCTAAATATGAGTGGCCATACTATTAGAGGTCTGCCTACAACGAATACAGCGAATACAGCGAATACTCCGGAGGCGGGAATAGATGAGGCTGTGAGTCGAGGGCAAGTAATAGATTTACTGCAGAATCACGACGACGTCCCGACCGACAATAATCATTTGACGAATAAGAAATACGTCGATGAACAACTTACTTCGAAAGTGGCGATGGTGGTAGGGCCCGCGGTTAGTGCTTACAGTTCAACTCAACAGGCTATACTCGCTAGAACTCACACTGCAGTTACTTTTGACGTAATAAGATGCGGTACCGCAAGACACGGTATTGAACAGGGTATCGGAACGACTTCTTTCTTCCCCAGTAAAGCCGGGTACTATATCGTTTCGGCGTACATAGAATTTTGCAACAATAGTAATACCGCGTATGGCACCGTCCACCTGTATAAAAATGGAGCGTCGTACATGCAAATTGCGGGCGGAGGGGCTACGGGAGGTTCGTACAACCATTCAACGGGTAGTGCCGTAGTTTTTCTAGACGAGTTCGATTACCTCAACATACACGCTTTTTCATCTATCGCTACGCGCATATTAGCTAGAGACTTTTCAGCGGTATTCATACGGCCCTAATTAATAAAAATTATTATATTCAAAATGCCTGTTGATAAATTTGGTCATACAGATTCGGGATCTACTCAAAGAATAATTGCTGGAGGTGTTACGCTGTCCCAAGTAAACAGTACTTTTCTAAGGTTAGATGGCGCAAATCCGGCGACTGGGAATCTAAATATGAATGGCCATCATCTCGTAGGGTTACCGACTGATTACCCTTTTACAGGTAACGGGGGTGACGCTATTAGTTCAGCCCAGGCTACTGCCCTAGTCGTTGATAAAACAGCGGATATCGCCCCTAGAGATTACGTTTCGGGTATGAGGGTATCCCCGGGCAATCTAGTGAGAAATACGACGAGCGGTATTACATATAGGTTCGAAGGAACGGCTGGAGCTATAACAGCGGCACCAGCATTGTCCCCGAATTGGCGGCCTACAACCGGACCGGCTATTTGTGTGTTGAGAGAGGGTGACGGAGGAGCATCCGCAATCGTAAGTGGTGGCGGCGCATTCTCGGGCACATATGCAACGCATGGTGGAGCATTCTCAGGCGCATATGTAATGCACCATCAATTAACGGTCGTTGCTATCAATACGGATTCGGCGTATACGGCGTCCTTGGGCTTAATAACTATTCCTCGTACAGGCGTATATCGACTTAGTGGATACGCGAAATTCTTGATAGGAAATGACAGTCCGAGCGTAAAAACAATCAGGGTTGCGTATGTCAAAGACGAGATACATAATAACGAACTTTTTGAATACACGGTGGGCGGGCAAACAGCCGACATCATAGTATCGCTCGTATTACCAACCGTCGCCATATTTTTCAACGCCAACGATAAGCTCGGTATGAAGGTATATTCTGCCACATCCGGAAACACTCCAACAGCCGGTCGCCTTCTTCTCAGGGCCGGAGCCGGATTGCAGGTCGAGTTTTTGTACTAGGTAACCGTAGATACCTATCGTTCATATACGCGCGATAGGTATCTGTAAGTCTCATTATTCTTCAACGTTATCTTTCTTCAATATACCACACTCATTTTCTGGCCATCCGATTGAAACCTCAGTAACTTGTCTGAAATCACCATTGCGTACGCTTCCGTATTAGCTGGCGGCGCCGTATTGAACGTGCCTTTGATCTGGATATCGACCACCGATGACTTCAGACGCTCGGATTGCTTGCTCACGTCAAACACCATAATCGGAAACAGATCTTTGAAGTCCGAGGGTGTGATATTGCATTGCGTCATTAGTTCGTCCATTCCATAGTATTTTTCACTGAACGCAGCTGCTGCTCGGTACGCCCGCGCGAATTGTTGATTCGGAAATGATAGGTTGTAGTCGACAACTGGGTATCGGTCCTGGTTCATCATCACGAACATGTTCTTCAGATCGCAATGATTGAAAACTGATGGATTTTGTTCTTGATCGCCGCTTTTGTCGGTTTGAAAACCCAAGATGATGTACCTAGGCTTCTCAGGTAATGTCTTGACGCTAAGTCTCCAGCTAAAATTAGTCGACTGTGCGACGGAGGTGGTATCGCATTGACGGGCTCTGTACGCAACTGGCAGCGACGCTTTCGATTCGATCGTTTTGTACAATTGCATCTTCTCCATATCCGCGGGAATAACGTGAGGCATGAACCATGAGATTTTATCCAACCTAACTTTCCCTGCGCCCGCGGCGGCGAGTCTAAAAATCGCGTCATCATCGGCTTTGCGAACCAGAGTTAGCGTATGTTTCACACCAAAAACAACCTTGTCGTAATCATCGCAAAATCCGAAAATATGCTTCAATGGAACAACAAAGCTAAAAGTACCTTTGGCATTTGGTTTTTGAATTATATACGCCTGTCTCACGGCGAAACCCTGATTATCCGCGATAGCAGCCGTCGCTCCGCTGTCCTTGTACCACAACTGATTCAATCCTTGAGCTAGTTGAAAATCATTCGGGTATTTGAGTAATCCGAGCATCGTCGTTGCTTGACCCGGGTGAAATAACGATTCAATTTCCTGATTCGACAGTGAATACGAAATTTGACTGAAAAGATGCATGAGCCCATTATTCGTAAGGGTTGCTTCATCGGCATTAACGTAGAAGGTGTTGTTGTTGACCGCCTTCGTCAATCTACCCTCGAACAGCAGGTAAGATTCTGCTGGATGACAAAATAGATCTTGAAGTTCGATATTTATTCTAATCTCGCCGGAGGTGTTTAGATTCGCCCCCGATATCGGCTCATACTCGTACCATTCGTAACGTTCGACGCTTTCATCGCTCAATGGTTGTTCGGTAAATCTTAGAATATCGGATGATTGCATTTTTACTATTACGCGATAATATTTTTTTACGCGACCTTCATTCCGGCGCCGTTTAGCGAGCGTACTAAATCTTGTATCGACATGGCGCCGTTCTTCTTCAGGCCATCCCCCATCATCAGATTATTAATATTCGGGATATTCGAGATCGAGCCTACGCTGCCGACGCCACTCAGCCGCTCTAAAATTTGTCTAGTTTCTGGCGTAATTTTCTTGGAGGTGGGAGTAGGAGCAGGAGTAAACAGTTTGGTCACTGCTTTGTCCACTAATCGTTTGCCAGCGTCGATTGCGGTTGTTTTCCCAACATCGATGGCCTTTTTCCCAATTTCTTTCGCCACGTCTTTACTCGCGTTGAGAGCGGTCGTTGCTAATTGTTTGGCGGCGTTCGACGTTACTAGTCGTTTGAAAAATCCCGAAATTGTATCGAATATTCCCGATCCTCCGACAACGTATTGTTTTCTATACCTCCTTCTATTAATGACTTGCATTTTTTCTGCATTTTACAATGTCATCATTATATTTTTGTACGCATCATTACTCAGCACTTCCTGCCTCAATAACGCGTCGCACATCGCCACGATCTCGTTTCTCACGCCGGTATTGCCTGCTTTGAAGCTTTGAAATCGTAGTTCTAGCTGTTTCGCTAATACGTTTGGATCTTCGGAAATAACGATTACACCACCCACGCCTTTACCCACCGCATTACGAGTCCTCTTTTCCCATATCGGCTTGATAATTTCTCTATATTTGACGCTCGCAGATGCTTTCGGTTTGTTAGGATTTTTTGGCTGTCTGATAGCATCCGACGCGAGCAGAATCTCGGCGTAATCGTCTCTATCATTATTATCGTATATCGACGCGTTCGGCTGTTTCATCGTCAACAACTCCCAAAGCCCCGGTGTTCCGCTATACGTCTTATTTCCAACCGTCACATCGTCTCCTTGAATAAAAATCGGAGTGTCGCCGATGTAGAATTGACTATTTTTTGATCGTATTCCGAACGTCGTGTCTACGATTTTTCTATCGGAGGCGTATTGATGAAGGTACTTGGTGGCTACATCACCTAATTCTAAAGTTCTAATATCCTCAGTCGGATCGTCGCTATACGCTTCTATGGAGGGATACTGAGGAAATTGAATCTTCAACGAAGCGGGTAGTGTCTGTAGTGCGTTTGTAGTAGCTATCGAGTTTTCTTTGATGGCGGATAGTAAGACATTTTGCTCTTTGGAAATTGCGGATTGCGAATCGACGATAGGCTTGTACAGCTTGGTTAATTCTTGTTGCAGCCCCGAATCCCCCAATCTCTCCGATAAAAAGTTTTGTTGAATATTCTTCTTGGACTTCAGAAACTCTTCGACTATGAAATTTCTTTTCGCCGGGTCATCTATCTTTAGAAACGACATTTTTAATAAAAAATTTAATGTTTTTCGACATGTTTTCCGGCGTGTTTTTCGACGTGTTTTTCGACATGTTTTTCGACATGTGTAAAAACACAAGTTAGACGTATTTTCAGACATAGCGACATAGGTCTACATAGGTATGCAAAACTCTACATGATTTCATACATGTTCACGTTAGTCGTCTTTCGAGCAGATTCGGTATTTTTCTCAAACATGCTTTGAAAGGACTGCCTGACTTCCTCTCTTCCCCGATCGATGAGTGATTGTTTCGTTTCCTCATCCATCGCGTCTATCGCAACTTTCGACTTACTTTTAATTTCTTCTTTCATGCCATTGAATTTTTCAATCTCGCTTAGAATCAGAGAATATTCCTCATCTGAAATGTGATCATCCACGAGTGCTTTTGAAATATGGTCGCTGATCGTGTTGAGCTTCGCATCAGCTAGCGTTTTGATCTTTTCATGCTTCTCCGCCTTCAGGGCGAGCTTTTTACAGATTCGGCTGCCAATTATACTCAATAGCCCCGCGCCTAGCGCTGTCCCTTCCATAGCAATAGCGATGGGGGTTGCAATTATGGTGGCTAGTACACCGATTCCCGAAATTCCGAGCCCCATCGTGATCGCCATGAGGACGTTGTCTACTACGCCGATTACGCTCACACTTCTATGGTACTTTTTACTCAACGCTGCTCTTTTGTCGCGTTCTTGCTCGATCTCCTTTTTGATTTCGCTAATCTTCTGAAGTCGATACGTTTGTGCGGACCCTGCGGCTATTTGTATTTCACCTTCTGGCGCGGAGGGTGTTATATTTGTTAGGTTTGGATAGAGTTTGATGCCTTCGTATTCCATTCTTTTATTTATTAGCAATATATATTTTTTTTACCGCAGATAATTTACACAGCATAGCGAATCTCCTTCATTTATTGTTACTGCCGAATCGGAGTTGTTTTGAATGGAAACTATGATATCATCAATCACATCTTCTGAAATCACTCCGTCTAGTAGGCTGCATCGTCGTTCTTTGATAGCCTGTCTGAGGGAAACGAGACAAAGACCGGCCGCCATTTCTACACCGAGTCCAAGCCTTAGCGTATTTGCCGTCTTTGGCTGTATCGTGATATCATTTTGCGCAAAAATCTCCCATCGCAGACCCCCTAGTTGTCTTACTGGGACGCGAGTAACACCGCTCGTAATCTTCCAAAAGACTGAAACGGGCTGCGTTCTAACCTCTACCGGTCTAGTTGGTTTAGTTCCAAATTTGTGTATTGGTCTCGACATTTTTTAATAGAATAGATTATAATATCATGCCGAGAATCGGAATGTTTCGAAACGGAGAGTTGGGGCCCAACAAAAGTCCTTCGCCCCTCGCATAGCCCGACCCTGTTTTCATGTACAGCCCGGATGCCGTTATTGAGCTACCTTTTTGCCACGGGGACAAGTACAAACCAGATCCGGCCGCTCTTATTTTGTACGCCATGTCGCTTTTCTTGACATACATTACACCCGAACCGCTGATTTTATCCACAATCTTAGTAGTTGCCGCGGAGCCGAGGCCACTTAGTGCCCCCATCGCCAAACTTGGCAGTGCATTAGACAGAAGGAACCGTCCCGCTGTCGCTAGAAACGGAAGTATAGCGCCTATGAATCCACCTTCGACTTTCTTGTTGTTCTCCAATTGCGTTTTACTCATTTTAATAATCATGCCAGTTCCTTTTTGGTAGGCCGCCGCCATTTTATTGATTTGCGCCTGGGTGAGAGCCAAAACGTGTTCGCCATTCAAATCATCGTGCGATAGTTTGATACTCACGCCGGTTCCCGCTTCAAGTGATCTTTTAATTTTGTCTCGTTGCGCTTCTGAAATATTAACTTTTACGCCCGTGTAACGATTCATTTTATTAATAAATTACAAAAACTTTCAAACTTCCCTGATGTGAAATCGAATCGCTAATTCTTCGCCTCGAAGATTTAGTAGGCTCCCGTGTTGGTCTGTGAGTCTCGTTTCCATCGTTGAAATTGTAGATAGCAAAATCGGGAGATATATCAAATTATGCGGCACTTCGATAATCTTGTAACCCGGGCCTACGTTTGGGAAAAAAGAATATATCACGTTTTCCGATGTTCCGTTAGTGTACGAAGACCCGATAATGTCGCTGGTCACTCTCAGGCTGCTTACACTCATTATATTTACCAAGTTCTCTGATTCGTTGTATCCCGCCGAATAGATCCATTTGTCAAACCCTAGAACCTTTCCGATCGAATTCTTTGGCGTAAAGTCAACCATATAATCTGCTTCTATATTCACCACAGACCTCAGAGTATTGGTGTTTGGTGCTATTGAGATACAGTAAGCGCCATTTACTCCGTCGTAATGCCCATTCCCCTTCATCACTCTCTGTATATATTCATTGATATCCGTTATTTCATAGCAACCCTCTGGAACTGCAATGTTTACCCACTGTGAGTCGCGATTTGGCGAATACCGAAAGACGTTGTTTGTCGCATCGATATTTGGAAAAGAATAGTACGTCTCGAGGGCAACTAAGACCATTTCATATTTCTTATTCTTCTCCAGTTCGAGTAGTGGATTAAACTTCGTTCTGATTCGCGTGCTCTTTTCGCTGAGAAAAATGGAAAATGATGTTTTTGGTTCCGTGTTGCAGGCCGTCTTTTCCGTGTTTTCCGATATCTGTTTGAGAAGCGATGATTCCATTTTTACTATACAATACAATTTTACAATGGCGGATCCTCGATTATATAAAATTCGTCGAGTCCGCATCGGTATTTACCATTGTACTTGTCGCTAGTCAGGTCTAAAACCACGAATCTATGAGGTTGCTCCCATACTGTTTTGCATAGTTTTCGAAATTCATCTTTCGACATGTCTGTACTCACATGATCGTTGTAAATATGATTACAATTTTTCAGGTCTTGTTTGAACAGGCAAATAAAGTTCGCATTTTCTCTGATTGTTTGGCGCGGTAATTTGAAATAATTCTGGGCGAGGTAAAAACAATCTACATTACTATGCCTCCCCCGATTGTAATACGTTTCACATTTGTTTTGTTTTTCCAATTGAAGATCATCAAAAATCATCAGGTTCTTCTTTTCAGCGCTCAGATCTCTCGGGTCTGGTACATCGTCGGCGCTCTCAAAGAACTTGGCAATTATATCGGATTTAGCTTCTGAGTTTTTTGCCATTTCCTCCATAACAAGGTCTGGTGACGCATTTAGGCCCACGATTTCATCTCGGTGCTCGAACAACCGAACGATCGCTGCTTTCGGTAATTTTTCTTCGTATGCTTTTTTGATAATACGATATTCCGGTTGAAACAGAGAAGTGCCGAATACTTGTAAGTTATTATAATCCAACCAGTCTGGCCTGAGTAAAAGATTGAGAAGAAGCGTCGTTTTTCCACACGCCGATTTCCCAACTATCAAACCACGTATGCTTTTGGGTAACAACGGATTATTGAATCTTTTCGAGAGCGCTGTGCCCCAACTCATATCTCTAATCTCCATTTTTAAAAATATATATTATTAAAAACGAAATGTATTGCGTAAAATGTAAACAACAGACCCAGACGAGAGATGTGCAGAACGCCGTGGCTAATAATGGGAGATCGATGCTCAGGGGTGTTTGCGTCGTATGCGGGAAAACAAAAACTCAATTCGTGAAGGCGTCTGCTATTGTGCAAGGTGGGGATCTAGTTAGTTCACTGAACGCTGCCACTAGTAACATTAAGCTACCTTGGGCTAAATTTCCGGGCGAATTACATTTGCCAGGCCATCAGTTTACTGGCCCTGGTACTAGACTAGATTTGCGTCTGAATAGCAACGAAACCCCCAAAGATTGGAGCAAACCTATAAACAGGGTAGATAGCGCGACATATATTCACGACCTGGCATACAATCAACACACTGATACGGCTTCTAGGAATGTCGCTGATAGAGTAATGATAAACCAGTTGAATAATATACCTAATCCAAGCTTGCGGGAACGCGTAGAGAGGGCGATAGTCAAACCCATCTTGTCAGCTAAAACAAGCCTAGGTTTGGGTTTAAAAAAAGCCCAGAATTACAGCAGGACCTGAAATGGACTAATCAATTAGCGAATGAATTACACAAACCAGTAGTGAGAAATTTTAGGACGAGGCGGGTCCGTGTTGGGGGGATTGATCAGATTTGGGCGGCTGATCTAATCGACATGCAGGCTTTCGCTAGAGATAATGATGGCATGAAATTTCTATTGACCGTCATAGATGTGTTTTCCAAGTATGGGTGGATCGTTCCATTACATGACAAGAGTGGGAAGTCTACAGCCGATGGGTTCGTGAAGATACTCGGGGGTGGTCGACAGCCAGTCAAAGTTTGGTGTGACAAAGGGAAAGAATTTTATAACAAAAATGTAAAGAATTTAGTCGAGTTGTATTCTACCGAAAACGAGGGAAAAAGTTCCATCGTAGAAAGATGGGTGCGTACGATGAAAGAGAAGATGTTCAAGTACTTTACGGCTAATTCAACTAGAAGATATATCGATGTATTAGACGAAATGGTTAGTAATTATAATGACACGAGACATTCCTCCATTAAAATGACCCCCGCGAAGGCTAGTATGAAGGCGAACGAAAAGACTGTATTTATGAATTTATACGGCGATGAGATTTCAGAGCCTATTGTACCAAAGTTTACAATCGGCGATCGAGTCAGAATAACTAGGAAGAAGAACATTTTTGAAAAGGGTTATACGACTAGATGGGTGGAGGAAGTCTTTGTAGTATCCCAGGTTCAATATACGGATCCGCCAACTTACAAGATTACTGATTCTGCGGGTGAGGAAATACAAGGCTCTTTTTACGAGCAGGAGCTACAGAAAACAACTCAAGAAATATTTAGAATCGAAAAAGTGATTAGGAAACGCGGGAAGAAATGTCTCGTGAAGTGGTTGGGCTACCCAGACTCGTTCAACTCGTGGATCGAAAATGAAGACTTGGTGACATTGTGAGACGATTATGAAAAATATGTCGTGTTTGGAGGAAAAAATAATATTCGATTGATCCGAAAACGATTATAAACCAACGGTGTAAAATCGTTTGCGATATTGTAATCCCGTATCTACGTCGTAGTTCACTCACGCTCTTACATCACACAGGCATGAGTTGCCATTGCATTGACAATTAACGATGATGATCTCGTTGTCGATCAAACTAACATCACACGGGGGCGAGTTGCCATTGCGCCGACGACGAACGACGGTAATCGTGCCTGGCCCTTGTTGTCGATCCGGCTGTGGATTCTTGCATGGGCATTCATCGTCGTAGCATTCGCGGGTGTGGGCGTCAATTTTAGCAATGAACTTCGCAATCCACCGTCTTGTAAAATATGCATGCTTGCCGCTGCGCTCGGCGATTTTTCGTAATTCAGTAACAGTTTTCTTCGAGTAGTCCATTTTGTATACGCCGGAGAAAAAATTTTTACTTTTTTTTAAAACTTTTTTTTTACTTTTTTTTACTTTTTTTTTTTTTTACTTTTTTACTTTTTTACGACAGACGCCGAATTTGAAAAAGTAAGGCTATATTGGTCAAACTGCGCGGACACTCAATTTTTAAGGCTGTATTGGTCAAATGGACGAAACTGAAGGCTGTACTGGTCAAATGGGCGAAGGTCAAGGCTGTACTGGTCAAATGGGCGAAGGTCAAGGCTGTACTGGTCAAATGAGTCAGCCGCCTTATTAGCCCTCTACTTAGGTCATTTTAATGTTGTTTGTTCAAGCCGTTCACTGAGTTCATACTAATTGAACGTGCATCCAAAGGGATTAATTGTATTCCTTTGGGACTGCATGAATGTGCTTTTTGTGCATATTGCTGGCAGGCTATCAGCGCTGGATAAATACTTTGGATGAGAAATTATTGACTGTTTCGCTGCAGTTATCAATGCATTGCAGCGCTGTGTGCAGGCCGGAAGAATGGCCAATGAGATTTTTTACTGATATCAGATTTTGACCAGACATATTCAACAATGTGCCATTGTTATTTTAACTTTGCTCTGTGTGGTCTCCGCATGAATTGCCCTGAGCATATTGTCTGCTTTAAAAGTAGCATCTATCTCAGCTTAGTTACGAGATTGATTGATTGATTGATTGATTGATTGATTGATTAAAACAGTTGCAGGGACCATTGCTTATTGTTATTATTATTTAGAATACTTTATATAGAACCTTTTCAAGGTAAGCTACTCAGAAGCGCTCCCAGCCAAACTGCGGCTAAATCGACAGTTTTTGGATCCTTCAGGAACAGCTCTAATGGAGTTGCCACTGGTCACTTGGCGATAATTACCAATAAACCTAAAAAATAATGGCACTATAGAAGTAATAGAATTTGTTCACTGTATTTATATAGCTCCTGTACCAGATGACTCGCTCAGACGTTCTTCAGCGAAATCATTGATGGATAAGAGTTTTAAAGACAAAAAGTTTGACTGTTTTTGATGTCTTTCCGTTTCAGGACCTCGTACCTGCCAATCACAGGTGTGACATGATACGATTGGCTGTGAAGTCCTCCAGTTGGATAAAGTGAGTCCTGTGTCTGTTGCAATGATGAGATTAAAAAATTAAGTAGGTTACTTGTTGACAATCATAGTATAGACAGTGGTTGAGTACCAGGTCGTAGATTATGACATTCATTATGGTTTTTTAAAGCAGCGTTCACGAAAATATTAAATGATTGATATTATGGTATCGAGTCTTAACAACAGCAATCACAAAGACACCGATGCAAACTACAGTTCAGCTAAAAATATTCACAGAAAATTAAATTCCGATAACAAATTTAAAGCTCAATTTATATTTTCATTTCATTGGAGCAAAATTATGCCTCGTTCTTACTTTCGACAGGGTTAAATGTCCAAAAAAGGCATGAAATCAGTTTAGGTTTCTTGTATCTATTCACCAACATCCAGTTTAGTAGGCCCGTCAATGTCTTCTTCTTGTTCATCTCCTTTCCAATAGTCTGCCCTCTGTGACAGCTGTAACCAGCATACTTGACATGAAAGTCCTCTTCTCCGATGTCAGATCCTCTAACAGTCCGTGTACGCCGGCTCCGCCCCCCTCTGAATCCGCGCCTGGCACTGTAGCCTATATGCCTACAGAACGTCCTTCTATACACTTTTGGTCCCAATCATGTTCCGGCCCGCTAGATGGCAGGCAAAGCTTGCAGATGTATAAAATTGTATACAGTATGCAATGCATATATAAATTATATATATCTATATATATAAAAATGAAACTTTCCAATAGTTTGTGTAAAGTGTTCTCGAAACGTACCGCACAGATTGTTTTGAAAATTTCACAAAACCTTCCATTCCTATAAGAGAGTTTCCAACTTTTTTTTCTCCGAATAAACGCAATATTTTCCACAAAAAGTGAACTTTGCATTCCGCTTGACCGCCATTTGCAAATTCAAAACCGCACGTTGCCAGATTCACAAACGCCTTGACAGTGACTGCGACCATGTAGACGAAACATGAATGAGCTTGCGTCCCGTGACGTCATAAGCGATTCGCATAATTATGTTGCGGCCTTCTTGGTTCAGGGAGGAAAGGAGCGGAGGGAGCGGGACGTATATTATGTATGCTGTTGTTAAGACTCGATACGTGGGAGGCCGAGCAGAATGAATGGCTTGAATCGGTCAACATTCTTCGACATCAGAAAGAGATCGCTGAGTCATCGTACGGATTGAGATTGACGAATGATTCGCCAAATCTGTCTGCTAAACGACGAAAGCTGAATTCAAATAACAAAGCGAATGCCACAGGTAATGGAACAGTTTAATCGTGTCTTTCATAATTATGATTCTTTGATCTGATCTTTTAATATGATCCTTAATCTTATTTTTTTATGTTATCTTTATATCTAATTAATCTTTTATTCTAATATTTTAAACTAATCTTTTAATCTGATCTTTTTGATATGATAATCTTTTAGTGTAATCTTTTTGTCTTCTATTTTGAAATAACCTTTTTTTCTGATCCTTTAATGTAATATTTTGAACTACTTGTAATCTTAATCACTTGTAGTAGATATTGCGAGTAGTTGATATGGTGAATATATACTGTGAGTAACCGCCTCAGTGTTATGTTATTGGGAGTAGTTTATGTGGTGATATACCGTGAGTAGTCGCTATAGTGATATATTAGTATTAAATAGTAGTTGACATGGTGATAGTGATATATTCTATTTGGTGCACTGTTTCTTCAGTGGACTGTGTCGGTGATCTCAATGGCAACAGTGATATTGAAATTAAACTGCTGTGTGGCGCCGACGTGCTTGAGTCATTTGCTGTTCCGAATCTTTGGAAGCCTGAGCATGTGAGTGTCGGAATCTATCAGCCGGTGGTAGCCACTTGGCATGCTTTATGAGTAAGTAAAGTAAGTATGGATAAATGAATATGTTTTTCGTCTGTAATCATATATTTAGTCAATCAATCACATAAATTTATATAGTGCCCCTTCAAAATTTCTACTCAGATGCGCTCCCAACCCAGGCCTGGTCAAAAAGAAAAGTCTTGAGAAGACAACAGAAATAGCCAGCAGAGTCACGGGGAAGTGAACGGAGAGCGGAAGGGAGGCCAGCATGATTGCGTGGGTGTGTGATATTTAGACTAAACATTCGTTATGTTAATCTGTTCGTCTGAAATCATATTTTGAGTCATGATTGTGTGGGTGTGTTTTTCGTCTGAAATCATATATTCAGTCATGATTGTGTGGGTGTGTTTTTCGTCTGAAATCATATATTCAGTCATGATTGTGTGGGTGTGTTTTTCGTCTGAAATCATATATTCAGTCATGATTGTGTGGGTGTGTTTTTCGTCTGAAATCATATATTCAGTCACGATCGTGTGGGTGTGTTTTTCAATTCATGCTGCATTTGCCCCTAAGCCTTCAGAGGCACCAGATTGTCTGAAGATAATAGATTTTTTACTTAGCATATTTATGGAGCTGAAAGCAGTCATTGGCCTTGCATGAGTTAGCAGTCTACTTCTTTGGTGTTCTGCCCTAAGGTCAAATCCATGATTCCAGCCATTCCATTGTTCTCGACCTGTAACCCTAGGTAACATCTTTTTCCATGTCTGCTTCCTTTGTTTCTCCTGCAGTCCAGTCTTCTTTAGAACTTTCAATTGTTCCTTCAAGCTTTTTGCTCAGGATTTAAAAATCTCGCATTGTTCATAGCATGCTTTTGTTTTGCCCTGACAGCTTTGCACACTAGTTGGAGTTAAATGTTGTAGTGTTTAGACTAAATATTCATCATGTTGATCTGTTCATTCGAACGTTTACAGATGGAGGAAATTGTCAGCAAGTTCGGGATTGTCGTTTGCACGAGAAACGGAAGCAACGTAGACAAGTTCATCTATGAATCAGATCTGCTGACCCAGCACAAGGTAGAGAAATGCGCTTCTGTTAAATCGGGATATTTATCTGAGTGTAATATGACTGTATATCTTATCTGATTTCGTCCGAACACGTTAGCTTCTGTAGCTGATTTAATTTAATGACTGCTATTGAGCCAATACTCGAGTTGCTTTTTGTACTGGAAATCATAAGGGATTGGAGAAGCTATGTATGTAAGAAACAGGTAGACCAGAACGTTACTCAGTGTTCTTCATTTATAATACACACATGCACACGCACACACAATTAAAATAAGAAAAATGGCTCCAAAGCATAGATGTAAAAAACCGATTGAAGCAAAATAAAATACGAGAAAAACGTCGGTGTTTCGAAAAAATTAAAAACCGAAATGGAGAATAATTTGGCTTTGTTTCATCTTAAACTTAATTTTTAACTTGAGACCTTGTTTATGCAATTTTTTAAAATCTTAATCAGCAAATTACACAATTTTATTAGTAGACCAAAATTCATTATGTAAGTGACATATTTTTTTACAGAACAACATTACAGTCGTAACGGAATGGATTACGAACGACGTCAGTGCCACTAAAATAAGGTAAGAATTTAGTCGAGTGACTTAGTAATTGAATGTAGTTCAGTTGTTCATGTATGTCAGTCTTTTTTGGACTACTCTTCATTTTCCACAGTCATGCTTATGACATTGAGTTGTCTGTCTGTTATTCTCCCGTTGGAGATACGCCTGTTACCTAGGGTTGACTCTGTAATTTTTTACAGGCTCTTTAAAAGTCTATTTGTATCGCTGGTTGGACTGGGAGCGCCTCCGAGCGGGCTTCTGGAAGGAGCACTTTGTAAATTTTTGAAAATGAATGAGTGAATAAACGAGTACATATGAAAGAAATGTTTCATTTGAAGGGTTTACTTAAAATGTGCTATTAATTAATAGGTTACATTACCCGCTCATTTTTAAATTTTAAGCCCGTTTTCAGCGGATATTCTAGGGGCAAACAGGTAAAAGATTAATTGGCCAATTCCGTGCTATAAATTAATTAATAGGTTCCTTTAATTGGCCAATTCCGTGCTATTAATTAATTAATGATTTCCTTTAATTGGCCAATTCTGTGCTAATAATTAATTAATAGGTTCTTGTAATTGACCAGCTGTGTGTTTGTGTGTTGTAGGAGGGCTTTGAGAAGGGGAGAGAGCGTCAAGTATCTACTGCAAGACTCGGTGATCGATTACATCAAGAAGAACGGTCTCTATGGATCCATCGATGACAAGTAAGATGCATCCGAATGCGGATCGATGTCGTCGCTTCTTCGTCGTTGTCCGTGGTTTCTGGTCATTCCTGTGTTGTGTGCGTAATTGTGTTGCCGATGGTTACGTCGATGAAGTTGGAAGAAGGTCGTAGTCATCGCCCCAAGTTTGTTTCTGTTCAAACGTTTGATGTTTGGTACACTGCATGCGGTTGTTGAATATCTTCTTGATTTTTTTCTGCCTTATTTACTTTGTTGTCATGTTTAGAACATGTTGCTTTGGTAAATGCTGGTCAATTTAAGTATTTCTTTTGTCACGGACATGACAGGGGAATGGGCGGGCCGATTAGTCAATCGTGGCGTATTGAAACATGGGAGTTTTTGTGGTAGGTAGAGCGTTAGTTGGGCTGTGTAGCGAGTATTGAGTGCGCTACATGATGTGGTTATGGTTCGAACTACTCATTGTAGAGATACATAGTTGCCTGAACTTGCTGCTGTAAAAATTTTAATTTAAATTCCCTGCAAATGTTTCCTCATGTGCATTTTGATGTTTTTCATCTGCTCTAGTCAAGAGCAGATTCCACCAGAGGTGTGCAGATTTGGCCACGATGCCCCCATGTAGGCTTTGGGCAGGACCAGTGCTGTTTGAGATTAGTGTAAAGTTCGTTACTATATTTTGAAGGTTAAGGAGGTTATGGGAAAACTGGGAAACTGGTGAGTGGTTCTTGTACTAGTTAGGGTTTGACTGATGGGTTTAGTATGGTTAAAGTTGATGGACTGGCTAATTGAAGTTTAAAAGTTAACTGGCTGACTAATTAAGGTTAGTGTTAGACTACCAGTTAAGTTGGGTTAAAGTTAACTCTGATTTTAGTTAAGTTAGGGTTAGGTTTAGCTGAAGGGTTGATTAACCCTTTAAGATGTATGGCAAACTAATGAGAATTGCTGTTGTTAAATGGCCAAAAATGGGAGTTAACTAATGACTTTGTATATGACACCTCAGTGAGTTATTTATGAAATGCGGAAAACTATTGACAAGTGAACTGGACCTCAAACGAGTTATGGTCGAATTAAAGTTTTTACTTTTAAAATTTGTGAATTGAAAAATGTGTGAAATGTTTTTATAGAAATTCTGATCATATGAAAAATGGGAAGTTACCGCAGAAGAGGCCTATAAGAAACGTCTGATGCTGGGTCTGCATGATCGGCATTTTCTGTTAAACCTGACGTTGTTGGCCTAGATCGACAGAAACCTTTTCCCGTTACTTTCACAAGTATTTCCTGTCCTTAAGTCGACGCATCAATAAATATTGCTGTGCATAGGAGAATGACTAGTTGGCCTACACGTGCGATAGAAGTTGATGCATAGGCATTTTGTACATTTAGGACATTGCATGAACAGACATTTTAATTGATCAAGTAACTGAATTTTTTATGAAGGGCTATCATGTAAGATGCCCTTAAATTTTACATTTTGGAAGTAAATATCTTCTTCTGTCTTCTGTCAGGTGTGTATGCCGATGATGAGGTTTTTACAAGATAGCTCCATTTATTTTTGTCTTCTTTTTCTTTTGTTTTGCATGGATTCCTTCCATATATGTAGTTGGTGTTGTATTTTACATTTCAGGACTGTTTTTAAGGAATTTTTAGAACTGCACAACCTTTTCTTTCCTTTTCCATCCTCCATGGTAAATTACTCCCAATCGGAGGACAATGGCTTTTTTAAAATTAGTTTTATCTGTACAGAAGTGCTTCTACAACTGCACAAACACATTTTAGAACTCCACATTTTGTGTACAACTGCACGTTAAAAAACCCTGTTACATTTTGGAAGTGTCCATTTTTTGGTCAGTGCTGTTTGCGTCCATAAGTTGCGACCAGACCATTCTTCGCAATTACCCCTCATCCAATTGTACATGTTTAGAATGCAATCAAACGGGTCTGTGAAATAAGGCCGCATATGGTTGCATTTTTTTATGATCGTGAAAGCGAAGGATTTTTTGGCTTCAGTTTATTTGAAGAACTAATTTATTTCTAGGTTAGAAATACACCTCTGTAGATACGAACTTTGAAAATAAAGCATAAGGTTATGTGTTTACTATAGTCATCTGGTGTGAGGAATATTGCAGCGAAACTCAGACCCGCATTAATATGGGCACTAACGGTATTGCACCACGTGGGTTCACTGTTTTTTTGCGAAGCCCACAGTTATAAATATGTGTGTGGTTGACCGGTTGTTTGCCAGACGGGGAACCATTGCAGGGTAATCACAGCATCGAAACCTACACTAGTTTAATGTGGCTGCGGTAAATTGATCAGTGAATCTAGAATCAGAAAGATAATATATATTCATTCACTGCTTGGTCTGTTTTTCCTGAAAGTTGTCGCATGTATGTGTGCTTACGTGGTGACTTGTATCGTCGATTTTTTTTTTTGCAAGTATTTCATTTTCTGTTTTGCGTTGCTGATAAATGTCAATACTCTGTGCCCAGAATCCTGCCGTTAAATTGGATTTAAGAGATTTTTATGCAAAGTAATAATTCGGTCAAGTCATTGATAAACTTCAGCTGTTACACTTGACATTCTAGATTAGGAAATTTCATGTGTTTAGTTGAGTTTGTATGTTTTATGGGCCTTATCCATATATTATGTATGCAAAAATCGTATTTTCAACCACCCTGCTGCAACTCGTACATTTTGCAGCCTCCTCCCCCATGCTTACGTACTAATTATCTCTCCCTCTTCCCGTTTACAGAAGTTAATTAGCCAAAGTCATCTCTGAAACAAGCTAATGTAGACATCGTAATTTGACATTTATTTTGCATACATGTGTTGTGTTGAAACCCCTCCTCTGCCGTTCGCACTCGTAGGCAAATTCCATAAATCTGGTAACCCTTCCCCTCTGTGAGTATGGTGCGTATTTAATATATGGCACATGTGTAGTGTTGTATGATGGTTTGTGTGTTATAAATAGGATTGAATGCTTTGAATGTCAGTTTCGTATAATCTTGTCTGTGATGTCTCCTCAGGTTCCGTTTTCTGTATCAATGTATCGGTATTTGCTTTCGAGTCAAAATTTGATGTTATGCAAAATGATATTGTTAGGATTGTGTGACTTTAATTATGTTACTAGATAAAATCGTATTAATTAATTTTCAAAATTTGAGCTTTTTCAATTCCAAATCATCGATCACGTTAAATGTTGTGCAGCATTTTGGTTCATTGTGTATTAAAAGATTTAATATTCACCTCCTTGAAGATTTATTTAAATCATTACCAGGTGAATGGGTTTTTTTTGGCACATCATGTAAATCGTTTAGAATTGCACTAAAATTTCTGTTTGATATTTTTTAATTGTTTACTTTCGTTGATGAAGAAAGTTCAGCTGTTTTATTTCTGATTTTTCTCGGTTGTAAATGTTGTAAATTCTTTTGCGTCGTTTGTCTTGCAACAGTTTTTCAAAGAGAATACTTTATAATATTCAAGTGCATCTTAGATGGAATGTGTTTTTTGTTTCGATTTTTTTCTTCTTTTGTTTGCGTTATATTTTTTGCTTTGGATTCGGTGATCAGAAGCTCCGGTGGTTAAGATGCTCAACTGGCAAGTCCTGATTTCATTGCGTGTTTTCCTAGTCTTTTGTTGGAGTTATGACGTTCCAATGTGATTTCTGGTGCTAGACAAAGATGCAGCAGTGTCATTATAGTACACGTGGTGACCGAGACACTTAAATTTATTATGCATAAACTATAATTTATGAAGTATCGAGACCAAGCATCAAAATAGTGACCAATCATCAATTGTTGGCACTCGTCATTTGAGAGTGAAGACTAGCTCAGCTTCCATACTCCGTAATGGTGTCAGATGAGAATCCTCCAACCTAATACCCCTATGCTACAAGTTGAGCAATCCGATCAATAACGCTACGGTGGCGTACGACCCGTACCCCTCCATCAGTAAATGGAGCATGATAGTGTAACACCAGACAGTTCAGTTACTGCGTGGTCGAGTGGGTTGTAGCCCGCTCGCCGCGCCGGCGGCCCGGGTTCAATTCCCGGTCGGATCTTTACTGCGGGTGGCTCGGTCGCAATATAAACGTGGAGTGTGAGGTTGTTCTCTGCCTCCGACACTAATCATCTTCGATATGAAACAGTGTCGTTAAGCCCTGAACTCTGAGTTAAGTTACTGTGTGTCACAGTGTGGTATTTCTTTCTAGTCGAACAAGTATCTAGATGTGGGCAACGGTTTTGTAGTGTGTGTTACCAGACACTAATCGTTGGTTTAACGTAGTGTGTAGTGGTGCTAGAAGTTTGCTGTACCAAGGAAGGTAAGCAACTGAAAAAACCGTCTGTGTTTGTTCCCATATCAAAGATACTTCACCCGCAGTTAAAGTTTTAAAATAAAATAATAATACCCTGAAAAGGCAAAACACAATAACTTCTTACTACAAGAGTCAAAGTTACTGTGTTTTGCCTTTTCAGGGCACTACCCTTAATCCTGTACACTGGTCGCACGGCTAGATCCGTTGTAATCTATATAAGCTGTTCTTTCACGTATAATTCTGCAATGGCCAGTGAGGATATGGGTTACAGGTTCTTATGGCAATACGATGACTGCGCTGTAGTTATGAGTTATTAGATTATCTCTAGAAGGAATTTTATGCATTTGCTGTGAAAACGTCATGTGCTGTAAGAGGTGCTTTGTAGTTGAATGCTGTTATATAAGTTAAACTTAATCGCTTTTAACTATTAAATGAGTTGCAATCAGAATGTAGTCGAATACTCCCATTGTAGCGGTGTATTTTAGGTGACCCCTCGTGCACTTCTATTATAGGCCTAGTGGCCTACATTGGGCCAGATAGAAGCATTTATTCGAGAGAGTGTGCGTGTAGACCTATGTACATTGTGCAATGTACATGTAGCCTATGTGTGTGTGTGCTGAGTATGAGTGCTGCACCAACAATCCAATTTTGGTTGGCAAACTTGGCACATAGGCTACCTAGTTGGAAAATGGTCCTTAATTTATTTCGAAAATACCTGTCTGTCTGTCTGTCTGTCTGTCTGTCTGTCTCTCTCTCTCTCTCTCTCTCTCTCTCACACACACACACACACACACACACAAATCCACACACACAAACACAAATAATTAATTTTCTAGTTGAGAGCTTTTCTGCGATTCACAGACCGACCACCGTCTGCCCCTTATTATAAGTTTTTAATTGCCTTCTAATAGATAAAGAGTTATCGCACTTCAATTTATTGGGCACTTCGTATAATCACCGTCGGTGTGCTATATGGGAGTTGGAAGCGAACGACGAAATACCCCACCCCCTCCTCAGCCTAGTGACCACAGTCAAGTCCGGAGGGGGGCCACTACAGCGTCTTTATGCAGCGAAAAACAAGAGGCAACAAACAATCGATTACTGAAGCCTAACGCTTTAGCAATTAGAGACGATCCTTAATTACAGATCTAATTAATCGAATTTGTGAGGGGCTACCCGGTGGTACCGATAATCACTTGGACTAGAGTATACACAGTGATACCTCTACTTTTTAGTTTGGCTGTGCAAATCGCCATATATGGAGTAACCCCTAGAGTAGATATAACAGATTCTCACTTTTGGACATGACCGTGTAACCCCACTTCGGGTACCATTTGTTGCAGCTAACTATTTCTAGTTGCCATTGTTGGTTAACCCCTTTAATTAACTGTGCTGTGCGCGGAGCCAGTTTAACCCTTGTTGTGTTGTTTCTGTTCTTTCCGCTGCTCCTCGCCCGCCCTCACCTCGCTGTTGCCCTCAACACCCACCCGTACAACTCCATTTATTCTGCGCCCGGTCTACTAAAGTAAGCTGATGAACAATTTCACGCTGTCTCCCACAGACCCGAAGCAGCCACCGGCATCGAAGGCCCACGTGTCACGCGGCCAGGGGAACCACGCGCCACCGCTGGGCCGTCCGCCGGGCAAGGGAGGAGGCGGAGGAGGAGGCAAGCACGAAGAAAAGAGGGACGCCTGCAACAACCTCGTTCTCGACCTTCAGCAGGCCGAGTGCTGTAAGGCGTTCCTGAGGACGCAGTCCCTGGACAACGAGGGCCGCTGCTGTCAGCTGATCCCCTACCAGACGCAGCGACCCAACCAGCGCCGCTTTCGTGACTTGAACCTCGACCAGGAACATCGCGCCGCCGCCGCTCGCGAGTACAAGCGCGAGATCTCCTCCGATTCCGTGCAGAGCGAGCGGCCGCCGAGCACCCCAGGACTGGACGAAGACGGAGGAGGAAAGAAGCGAGGAGGAGGAGGGATGAAGGGAGGTTCATTCGATTCGGAGAAGGAGGATAAGCGTACTTCCGGTGGTGGTGGTACAGGCGGGAAGAGCAGGAATAAGTCGGGAGGAAGTGTGCGCTACAAGAGAGACGATTCTCTCGATTCTCTGCTGTCATCGGAGAACGAGAAGTCGGCGTCGAGGAGAAGTCTGCGCGACTCCTCGCTGAGAAAGGATTCTCTCGACTCCATCGGGTCGTCGAGAAGTCCGAACGTGGAGTCGCGGCCGCCGTCGCCTGCTCCTCAGCAGCAGCTGCCGAAGAAGTCCTTCAACTGCATGGTCGCCGACATCGTTGGTCTCGTCAGACGTATCAAACGTCTGCGCTTCTCGCATGAAACTCACGTCTAAATGTTTAGAGAGTGCATGTTGTTCAGCTTAACTACCTGCCTACCTACCTGCCTATCTAACTGCCTACTTGTCTACGGTACCTGCTGGCCTACCTGTCTGCCTGCCTACTTGCCTGCGGTACCTGCCTGCCTACCTGCCTGCCTACCTACCTGCCTGCCTACCTGCCTGCCAGCCCACTTGTCTACGGTACCTGCCTGTCTGCCTGCTTGCCACCAGGTTCGTGTGTTCCTCCATCTATGTCTGTAGACCGCCGAGAATGAACTGGACTTCCACGATGTTGTTTTCCTGGCAAAACTATGGTATCGGGGAATAGCAGGATATACAGTATCTTTGGACAGTATCCCTAACCGACCCTCACGACGCCTGATCTGATCCTAAACGACACTTTAATTATTGGTCCTCGATATTATAGTTATGCCGTTTCTCGCAGAATCTTCGTGTGACGGCGTAGATTTCGTCTGCACTGTTAATTTATAACATGTTTTGAACGTTTCGTCGATGATCCCACACTAACATTTGTGAATAATTATATGAATGTAATTAATGGTTTTATTTCGATCAGCTAACTAACTAACTTAATTTCTGCGATGTTCTCGCCAATCAGACATTTCAGTCTAATCAGATATTTGAGTTAATTTTTTAAAGGTTTCTTTGATCTCTCATCATGATGTTTCTGTGCATTATGCCAACGTTAGACCTATACGCAGCCGAAATATAAAAAGACAATTAGCCTATTATTGTTGCTAAGTATAATCATCCCCAGCCGGGGCGTAAAAGCCAATGAACCTGCCTTCGGGCAGAGAACCATCATCATAATATTATTCAATTTATAAACAGTACTTCTTTACTAGACGATCACAGGGCAAACTAAATAATCATTAATTAAGAATCGCTTGACAAATCAAACCTAACATGTGTAGGCTAAACCAAAGGGGCGCAGGGTTCTGTTTAACCCTATCGAGAAAATAAACGAAAAATAGCCTGCAATACAAATAATTATACCATACAGCTTCGTGAATTTCCATTGTCTGCGTCTGTTAGATTTGTTCCAAAATAAAACTTTTGGTAACAGAGAAGTACGTCACAAATTGTTGTTGACGTCAGAGAGAATAGTGTTAAAACTTAGGCTAAAGCTAAGGTAACGGTTGCTAAGAAACAAATTTAGGGCATGCATTGCTGTCTGTCACCCTGTGGCGTCACAAGTCTGCTACATTAAACAATTGGTGGTTACGTCAAATGCTTTGCAAATTACAATGTAAAGATGCCTACCAGGTAATAGTTGCTAGGCATGAGAATACGTCATATTGCTAATCATATTGTTTATTGTGCACTAAGTATTTGGCTGCACAAAACTGTCGACTCTAATTATTATTGTTGTTCATACAGTATTACATAAATCTGTGACAATTCGGTTGCTAAGCAAAAGAAATAAGCGTTTTCGTCATGTAAGTTTGAGTGACGTCAATGATAAGTGTTAATTTAAGAAATAATTTGTTGCCGGGCAAAAATCGTAAAAAGTTGTGCTTACTGAGCCCAAGATGTCGTTTTGCATTGTTTACGTCACATCTGGTGTTTCACTCCAACATCTTGAGTAATACGGATTCCGTGGACCTAAAATTATGTGCTTATGATGTCATACGCTTATTACGTCACCATTATTTGTTATTCGACAACATCCATGATTGTTTACTTTATTGCTAAGTTTGTCTGAACCGGTAGCCTACTTGAGTATATTTTTCTGTATGCACGGATTTCAATTTCTCTGTTAAAGTATCTGCTGAATGATAATAGTGGGTTGCGCTTGTTATTTTAATTGTTGTCTACGCAGTTTGGAGATATTTATCGCTATTAGAGAGTAGAGACTGCTTTTGACTGCTTATAATCTGGCACAGCTGTCTATATGCACTGCTGTAGTAATTAGTTTCTCAAGCGGTTATAGACTTGTAACGCTCACAACATCTATTAGCCTACTTTTGCTTAATTCAATTAATCATAATCTGAATTTCTGCAGTTTAATTTAATTTGTCGACCTTGTTATTTACACGTTAATTGAGCGTATTAGGCCCTATACAATAGACGTGTCGTGATAATAATTACGAATGTATCTTGTCGCAGTAATTGACTGATTGCTTCTTGGCGTTGTGTTTGGTGAAGTAAAAAACTTTGTCTTGTCCGTTTATTTTACGAGACAAATAATTAATTGACGAAACTGTTCCACAAAATTTTAACAGGTTTTTTCTACGTGAAACGTGGGCTTTAGTCTTCAACAAGATATGTTCTAAGTATCTAAGACATTCTGTGGAGCTTACACCGGAATTATTTGTTAGATCAACGTGGAAGCAGTGTTTAGTAGGCCTATAGTCTCTCTGCTTGGGGTGGGAATTCACGTTTGGGGGGGGGGTCCCCCGGGAAAAATACCGTTTTGGTTGGATGACAATCGACCCTGAGCGACCGACTACACCATGTGATCGTCCATTTTCTGACGACCTTTTTGTTAGTCTTTCTGTGAAAATCTCTGAAAAATATACTATTTTCGCTACCCAAAAACTGATGACCATTTTTAGCCTTTCTTTCTGCATTTTTTCTGGGATGGAGGGGAATAGTACGTATCTACATAGCCTAAGTAGAAAACCTCTCGATTTTTTGGTGGGAAATTCATTCCTGGAGGACTTTACGTTCCCCCGCCACCCCCGAGACGTCTAGATTAAACACTGCGTGAAAGCCTTGTTCAGGATGTCCTGTAACCTACAGAATGATACTGTTGGATATGGACGTTGCGTGGAACCTTCGCCACATTCTTTAGAATCGAATGCTCCTCTCAAGAGACCATCTGTAACTAAGCTTGATTACTGGAATGCTATTTATCCTTTGAGACTCGTCTGTCAATGCATTTGTTTTGATGTTGTATGTTCGCATGGATATAAAAATTATTATATCTTCGTTGCTGATTCACGACTTTGTTTTCGGATTTTCTTAGTTCAAAATTCGGCGTCCTATAAAACAGGCGTACTAATAATTGTTGGGCATATCGAAACCGTGTTGGTCAATGCATGTACAGTGTCAGTATGTAAGCATGCCTTATTTGTATATGCCTAGGCTTAGTATCCTGATTAGTGACAAGGAAGCATCTGAGACTCTGAGTTAGGTTGCCAAGCATGGGTGCTCACTGCTCACGGTGATGGGACGGGGGCCGCGGGTAGTAACGAGTCAGCTTGATTGGCGTTCATAAGTTAAGTAAGTAGGCCCTTATACACACGACAATGACTGTAGTTAGGACTGCAGAATACATAGACATTGAATCCCTATAGGTGCCTTGTGCATGATCGAAGAGACACTGATGCACTAGACCTTATTGCAATAATTATTAAATGCGACAGTTCGTCAAGCTTTCCATTCGTTGGCGAAAACCTTGCTACCCATTTTTTGCTGATGCAGGTAGGCGAAGGTATACCTGCAGACAATTGCTAGATTTTGAGAATAATTGTTGTTACTTACCCCGAACGTGCCTATGCAGATTGCTATTAGCGAGCTTTACAATCAGCAGTAACTGTTGTTGAAGTTATGTAGCGCCATGAGAACTCAACACAAGCATTGTTATAACTCAGAAAAACACAAAATCAACAAAAAGTTGAGAAAACCAGGGTTTAAAGTGTGGCGTCCTGCGTTATGGACGGCGTCCTGGCACTTGTTTTCAAATCTCTATGCCGTCCTGCCACTTAAATTATTTGGCCAGCACACCTGAAAATGTAAGGGGCGTCCTGGCACTTCTTTTGGAAAGGTAAGGGGTGTCCAGGCACTTTTTAAAAACATTTTAGCACTGGAGAAAACATTATGGATTTAATCTTTACGCATCTAAATCTAATCTAAAAATGTCGTGGTGTCGCTATCAAAGCATAACACTGGAGAGTTGCACTCGGTACTGTCTGCATGGTACTCGAGTACAACCTGAGGTGAGTAAGGTCTTAAGTACTTGTACATGTACTTGTGTTTCTACACGAACCCTCATACTTTGATCATGCAGTAGGCCTAATTTGAACACCTCTGTAGAATAATTTTCAGACATTAAACTCAGTCTTGACTCTGTCGCCAACAATTCAATTACCGAGGTATTTAGGCCTATATTGTATATTCACAATACTTTTCACTTCTCCTTTCTTCAGGAAATGTACATAACACCTCCTTTAGCCTAGGCCTAAATGCATCAACACATACTCAAAGTGCTACCCATCATCTCTGTCTCTTTCTGTGTCTGTCTGTCTGCCTGTGTCCTACTGGATGTCTGTGTCTGATTGTCGGTCTGTCTCTATGTGTCTCTCTTTCAATCGGTAAGTCGCTGTTTATCTGTCTGGCTGACTGTCTGACTCATTCATTCATTCCGAAAACTTATATAGCGCCCATTCAAGAAGACTACTCAGAGTCGCTCTCAACCCAGCCACGGCTAAAAAGATAGGTCTTAAGCAACTGGTAGAAAGCAGGCAAATTAAACTTACTGTCTCTGTCTGTCTGTCTGTTTGTCTGTCTGTCTGTCTGTCTGTCTGTCTGTCTGCATTTCTGTCAGTCGTTCTGACGGTCTTACACTGCCTTATGAATGGAGTTATAATTATGGTCTATATTCATTTACGTTAAAGAAAATATAATATATTAGGGCTGTATTTCTCTGTAATTGATATGCCACATAAAGGTTATAATTATATACACACAAGTCACACACACACACACACACACACACACACACACACAAGTCACACACACACACACACACAAGTCACACACACACACACACACACACACACACACACGCACACACAATTATCTATGGAATCAACAGGACCATCAGTCTTAGACGCGCTCTCTGTCTCCCCCGCACACATATGCTACGCATGCGCCTTGGCCTCACGTCCTAATATTGCGGACGGGGTGGGGTGTGCGTGTGTGTGTGTGGGAGGGGGAATCGGTCGTCGAAATTCCCAAGACGAACGTGACTACTTCATAAGTGAAGATCGTCCACTCACAAAGTCGTCGACTTATCTCGACTACACCCGTAGACACACACATCTAACAACATACATAATTATAGGCCTGCGTTCACACGCATGCACGAAAAATATACATATATGTATAGGCCTACATATATGTTATATATATATATATATATGTATAATCGTATATTATATGAAATACATGTATAAAATTAATATAGTATATACAATCATTTATGTATGTGTGTATTATATAGTATATATTATAGGCCTATACACATGCAGTTGGTGGACCGATTCGGCAGGTTTTTCCATGCTGACCTCATTATAATGACTGCAATTATACTATAATTTATATAGGACCTACGCGTGTATATCATTATAGAGCGCATGTTCAAGAATGTTTGGGGAATTTTCCATTTCGTGGAATCTAATGAACACGGTCGCAAAATACACAGAATTGGTTTTAATTTAAAGAAATTTTAGATATTATTTTTTGGGGGTTTGAACCCTCAATTCCCAAACCCCTTTTAGTACCCCCTTACGGTCACCACCCTCTTATGATAGTCTTTAGTCCAGCGTTGAAATAGTTGTTTGTTTCAAGTTCAAGTGACACACCTGTTCAGCTCTATCATTATCGAAGGCACATCTAAAACTTCGTTCGAAGGCCATGCGCAGGGCACCAGCTTATTGACGAGCACCTCGTCGAGTCAGCGTGGCTGTCAGAAGGAGGTGCTAGACCGGTTGCTAGAGGGTCAGCGGGGGAGGGTGCGGGGGGGGGGACAGAGTAGGTCACGATGTCATTAACTTACATGTATAATTAATTGATTGCTATAAGTGGTTGTGAAAGACAATGTAAACACGTGGCCCACTTTGTTATCTGCATACAAGTGGATTTAAAGTGGCCGACCTAGCATGCTGTAGTTTTGTATGGAGGAGTGGCGGGCCGGGCGGGCGGGCGAAGACGAGGGTAGATGGATGAGAGAAGAGAGCAAGAATGGGAATGGTCACCATGCAGGCAATGGTTTAAAGTTAAATCTTCACCATTGATGGCAAAACTTATTTTGTGCTCTCTATAGATGAAATAGTGTGATGAACGGGTTCGATAGAAGTGCGGACTTGACACAAAATGCCTAAATCATGCATTCATTCAAGTATTTTTATGGCACCTTTTAAAGAAAACTGGGCCTATTCAGCGACTAGGCCTACAGCCTACTTAATTATAGAATGTGTCGGAGACTGACCCAGGTCCTAGGGACAGGCGCAGCTCAATAGTGTGTCCGTTCCATACCGCCGGGCTAACCAAAAAAAATTTTATGAAAAGCACGGCAATGCATTTACAATTAAGGTATTAAGTTTATACGAGCAAATGGGACTGATTGCAAACTTTCCCGTTGAGCGTAGGGAGTGAAATAATTAAGGTCTGTATCGTGAACAATAATTATGTGCGTAGGCTTATCTGTTTATAGCCACCTATGCTGTAACTATGTCGAAAGCAGTGTTCGTGCAAGCTTTCTCGCAAAGACACCTGCGTTATCATATTGGAAAATCAGCCCAGCAAAGTTTAGACGAAGTACTCAGCACTTCTTCTCATCAGAGTAGGCGTGGTCCTTATGATAAATGGATTTAGGCTGACGAAGGCCGAATATATAGGCCTAAAATCCAGGGACGTAACTAGGATTTTTCGTTTGGGGCGGTGTCGTATCCCGTGTAAAAGGGCACTTTATTATCCTAGTGGTTAATCGGTTGGGTTTAACTTACTCAAGAAATTCTTCCAAATTCAACGAACTTCCAGCTTCTTATGAAATATATAATAGAATAAAGTTATTCAATATCATTCAATTGCACAAACAAATAACAATCCTATTTACCTAGTGTGGCGAGTTACTTAGGAAATATTATATTTGCTCTTATCTGTCGAGTTGTATGAATCTCGAATGTCTTCGGCTCTCTCCGTCGTCCGATTCTTCGCAGTCAAGAATGTTGATCAGACGGTTGAATATGCAGTCATGGAAGTGACCACACCAAACGTCTTACTCGTATCTTGCCGTGAATCAGTTGCACACGAGATGAATCATCGCATTCACCTCACAGTTCTTCTCCAGTTGACCAAACGTCCCTCGTACTTCACACGCCGATCAGCTGTTCGCTAGCCGATTCAAATTACACGACTCTTCAGACTGTTGCCTAAGAGTTCGTCTTCTTCGCAAGTGTCTCACACTTCACACGATGATTATTATGCACTAACGCAAATTTCTCATTTAAATTGCGTTGCACTTAATGCACAATACTTTGAACTATCGGTTGATCGTCCGAACAGTTCAATTACCTTCGTCTCTACTCTGAAAATCACAACTTTGGATTGATCACCGCAGCGAAACAACCACCATTTCCAGATATACCTGTAGAGAGTCAAAAACTTAACGTCCACTTCGCTGACGTCATTTTTAACTCGTCACGTCATTCGCTTCCAGTCTGCACCAATCACGAATAGGATTAGCGTCCTTTGTTGTCATGGTAATCTTGACCACTCGTTATTACGCTTAGCTGCAGTCATTGGTTTTATGTATTAATATTTTATATGTTGCCACACATATTACCTAAACTCGCCAATTAAATTGCCTAGCTTAACTTCTACCTATAATTAATAATTATACATGCATAGCAAGTGTTTAATTTGATAATCATTTAATATAACCACGACAAATACCCTTTCTTCAAAAGTCTGTACACAGGCTTTATCAACTTATCTAATTATCAAATTACAATAACTGCTTATGCCTATGCTTATACTACTTTACACAACATCACAACCTAACACAACTACTTCTTATCTACCTATAGTATCACCATTGATTTACTTAAATCTTAGGTCAATCCTCTACTTAAATAATCGGACATTACATTATTACATCCCTTAATGTAACGTATTGTAAAACAATAATTTTGAAGGGCAAGGCTCCACCTCATGACTCTTGCATTCTTCATCCTCCCTTCCTTCATGTACTGTAGTCCACAATGGTCAGTCTCGATCACAAACTCTCTTCCACACAAATATCGATCAAATCTACTGATTCCCCACATTATGGCTAAACATTCCCTTTCTTCCACTGAATATCGCATCTCTCTTTCCAACAGTTTTCTACTCGCATATGCTATCGGATGGTTTATTCCTTCATATTGTTGAATAAGAACACAACCTATCCCTTTTCCTGATGCATCTGTCTGTATTATAAATTCTTTCTCCAAGTCTGGTAACCTAAGGATTGGTGTTTTAGCTAGTGCTTCTTTCAACTGCTTAAAACTTTCACCTAACTCTTGGTTCCATTCAACATTGTTAGGAGCTAACTTTTTAGTCAAGTCGCTCAACGGTGCCATCAATTCTTTTTGTTTACTCACACATAAACTCAATATTTCTTCCTCTTCATTCTCACCATCTTTATCGTCATGTACTATTGCCGATATGCATGCTACTGTTTCTATATCAACTTTCATTAAATAAGACTCATCTACTTAATCGATACTGTTTTTTTTATTATCAATTGATGATTCACTCTCCTCATTGTGCGGAATTAATTTTCATTTCACTTCTTAGCTACTCATAAATTTCACAACTGTTTAATTAAACAACTCAACTTAACTGAAACTCAACTTTTATTTATTTACAATCCTCTTAACTATCCATCCTACCTATATAAACACTTATCAACTCACTTTTACACCCATTCTTCTCTTGTTTTGACCACTCGTCTGGTCCACACATGAGTTCCCTGTTTTACTTTTGGCTTTCTTATCGTATTCAATGTACTACCATTTCGGATCTCTGAATCTTTATTATTCATTTCTTCGCCTATTCGTCTATTCAGATCTCCATAAGTCTTATATCTGATTCCTTTCAGTGACTCATTTTCTCTCCTATAATAGTTATCACTATTCTCTTCTTTGTTTACAACAACTTCAGGATATGACCTCTTTCTGTCATTCCATGTTCTATCTCTCCACTTATTCTCATCATGTTGCACTCCACCAGTATCTCTCTGTTTCCTTACAGATTCATTACCATAGATCTCTTTACACCATGGTTTATTCTCATAACGCCTTCCCATAGTTTCAACTATGTTACTATCATCTCTGTTTCTCCAATTCAATCTATTAGACCTATCACTGTCTATTCCATTGTTCCTATTACACTCTCTCGACTTATATCGATAATTTCTTCTATTATCATTGTTTACATTCCTCTCGTTCCAACTCACATTTCTCCTGATCACTTCATTATCATCTGTGTCACTTCTATGCATCCATCCATTTTGTCTCCTAGACTGGACCTTATATCTCCTGTAATTATTTTCTTGATTCTTCCAATCAATAAACTGTTTCCTATATATCTTCTTACTCTCATCAACATCCCTCGACTCACATCGATCTCTTGTGATCATGTATTTAGCTCGAGTCTCAACCAATTTAAACGGCTCACGTTTGAAATTCCTTTTCACTCTTTTGTCCACCGACTCTCGGCATATGTCACAACTCAGGACATACTTTCTAATATCTGGTCCTATCCATGGCCAATAAAATTCATTCACAATTTTATCAAAGGTCTTCTTCATACCCAGATGTGCTGACAATAGCGAGTTATGGGCCACGGCTAACACTTTATTTCTAAGTTCCTTCGGGACCATTAACTGCCATTTCGCATCATCTTTCGATATTTCTTTGAACCTTCTATACAATAATCCGTTCTTTTTCACATAAAGAACTTTTTCTGTTACACTGTCATCACCACTCCAATCAATTGCTTTATCCCAAAACTTCTTCAAAGTCTCATCTTTGCTTTGTAACTCTTTAATTTCTTTTGTTGATACATTTAAATCCGGCATCTCAGTAACTTTCAACTGTTTGTATTTTGTTACTTTCTTTGATTCCGCTCTGGTTTCAACTGCTGCTGTCGTTTGACACACATCATCATTCTCTATGATGTCATCCGTTACATCATCATTTAATTCACTTGTGACTTCATTTGCAAAATGAACTTTCTTTTTGTCACTTTGTCCTTGTGACTCGACACTCAAAGATTTCTGAATCTTTTTTAATCTATCCTCTCTATTCTCGTTATCATCTGTATCACTCCAATCACAGTTTGTCATGTTATCTGTAGTTTCTTTTACTACCAGATATTTCAGTCCCTTCATCCTACCAATTATTACTGGTTTCACCGGTTCTTCCATAACCATTGCTTCAACGTTTCCTGTAAAATACTCACTTTCAATATTAATCTTTGCTGTCGGAAAATTTCTCAATGTTCCATCGACTAATATGCACTGGGCTTCTCTTCCTGTGAAATCAACATCATTTACCAGTGATCTCTTGACAATACATGTGCTTGACCCAGAGTCATATAGACAACTGGCATTCACACCGTTCACCTTTAGCTGACCTTCATTTTTATTCTCAAGGTCATCGCCATCATCTCTCCGATCAGTAACCATTGTACTTGCTGCCAACTGTATCGGTAATTCCTTTTCACGTTCTTCCTCCTTTTCAACTTCATTTAGTTTCAAATCTTCATTTGCTTGCGCTATCTTGTACGCCCTATTCTCATATACTTGTATAGCCGCCGCAGTATGTTTAACAACTCCTTTTTGTTTGTGTGAACAATCATAAGATTTGTGTCCGATTCGGCCACATGAGAAGCAAGTTATCTTATGCTCAGCCGCCTGTTCTCTTTCTCTACTAAGTCCTCTATTCATACTTCCATTATGATTCGTCTCCCTGTTCTGTTTCATGTCTCCTCGTCCTCTATTTATGTTTCCATTAAACCTCTCTCTTGATTTATCGTCGAACGGTTTCACATTCGGCCTTTCGTTACTGAATTTCACTGGAGGCCTTAGATTACTTTCTGTGTATTTATATCCGTGCGCCTCGATATAAGACTCGGCACAGTTCAAGGTGTCCTCTAAACTCATTTTGCCTCTTTCTTTGAGGAACATCTTAAGTTCATTGCTACACGTAAGGTAGAACTGATCTCTTAATAATAAGTTCTCCATTCCTTCGTAGGTTTTCTCGAATCCAGCTTGAAGTAGCCACTGCTGCATATATCTCCTCAACCTATGCACAAAATCTGTAGGTGTTTCACCTGACTCCATTTTACTCATCTTAAATTTGTTACGATATCCACCCTCTGTTAATTGAAACCTTTTTAACAGATGTCTTTTCAAACACTCGTAATCTTGTGTCTCCTCAGACGACATTCTTTGATATACCTCTAACGCTTTTCCTTCGAGATGCTTGGCTAGCATCAGAGACCAATTTTCTGTTGCTATCTCGTATGCCGCGCATGTCCTTTCAAACCTTAATAAATATGCATCCAAGCAATCTTTATTCTCATTGAATACCGGAAACTTGATATCCTTCATTCCTCTGTTATGGTTATTGTTTCCTTGGTATGAACCATCGCCAACCATTGTGAATGTGGCTTCACCACGATTCTGATTATTTCTAGAATCAATTTCCCTCATCCTCAATTCACATTCAAGCTTCTTGACTTCAAGATCCATATTTCTCCGGGCTTGGCATTCAGCTGCTTCACGAACTAATCGCGCCTCATTCGCCTCTCTTTCAAGTCTGGCCTCATTCGCCTCTCTTTCAAGTCTGGCAACATTCGCCTCTCTTTCAAGTCTGGCCTCATTCGCACGACTTTCCCGTTCTCGCTCAAGCCTAGCATCAGCTATTTTTGCTAACTCTAATTCTTGTGCTCTGGCTGCTTGTGCCTCTTCTCGTGCGCTGGCTGCTTCCGCCATCTCTGCTTCTTTGGCTAGTCTATTTCTTTCAGCCGCTGCCTCATCTTTAAGCTTTCGATCTTCTCGTTCACGCAGTCTGTCGTCTCTTGCTTCCTGCTGTCTATCACGCACAAACGTCTTCAACTCATCACCTTCCATTCCCATCTCTTTAGCGAGTTTAACCCACTGTTCATGTTCTCCAAGTGACGACATGGTCTACTTACTTGTTTACTCAGCTAACAAGTATTTCCAAATTCCAATAGCTTTCGCTCTACAAGAATTAAATTCTTCCAAAAGATAACCTTAAATAAGATTAATAAAATGTTCCCTCTTGAAATGCGCACTCTATGGTTACGCGAGGTTAATCGTATACTAAACAATTCGCATCGAGTAAACGCTTATTAATAAAGTCGTTCTTTCGCAATCGCAAAAGCGATAACTTTTAAACTATACATTTTCAATACTTGAGATTATTGTTCGTTGATATTTCGAGTGTTAGTTAAAAATCCAGTTTTAATATCCCGGACGAGCCCCCATAGTTGTCGTATCCCGTGTAAAAGGGCACTTTATTATCCTAGTGGTTAATCGGTTGGGTTTAACTTACTCAAGAAATTCTTCCAAATTCAACGAACTTCCAGCTTCTTATGAAATATATAATAGAATAAAGTTATTCAATATCATTCAATTGCACAAACAAATAACAATCCTATTTACCTAGTGTGGCGAGTTACTTAGGAAATATTATATTTGCTCTTATCTGTCGAGTTGTATGAATCTCGAATGTCTTCGGCTCTCTCCGTCGTCCGATTCTTCGCAGTCAAGAATGTTGATCAGACGGTTGAATATGCAGTCATGGAAGTGACCACACCAAACGTCTTACTCGTATCTTGCCGTGAATCAGTTGCACACGAGATGAATCATCGCATTCACCTCACAGTTCTTCTCCAGTTGACCAAACGTCCCTCGTACTTCACACGCCGATCAGCTGTTCGCTAGCCGATTCAAATTACACGACTCTTCAGACTGTTGCCTAAGAGTTCGTCTTCTTCGCAAGTGTCTCACACTTCACACGATGATTATTATGCACTAACGCAAATTTCTCATTTAAATTGCGTTGCACTTAATGCACAATACTTTGAACTATCGGTTGATCGTCCGAACAGTTCAATTACCTTCGTCTCTACTCTGAAAATCACAACTTTGGATTGATCACCGCAGCGAAACAACCACCATTTCCAGATATACCTGTAGAGAGTCAAAAACTTAACGTCCACTTCGCTGACGTCATTTTTAACTCGTCACGTCATTCGCTTCCAGTCTGCACCAATCACGAATAGGATTAGCGTCCTTTGTTGTCATGGTAATCTTGACCACTCGTTATTACGCTTAGCTGCAGTCATTGGTTTTATGTATTAATATTTTATATGTTGCCACACATATTACCTAAACTCGCCAATTAAATTGCCTAGCTTAACTTCTACCTATAATTAATAATTATACATGCATAGCAAGTGTTTAATTTGATAATCATTTAATATAACCACGGCCTAAAATCCAGGGACGTAACTAGGATTTTTCGTTTGGGGGGGCTTAAGCCTTAAGTATGACCAGTGCTTAAAGTGTAAAAAAAAAACAAGTGCCAGGACGCTGTATTGTAATTGGTCGTGAGTGGCAGCGCCGAAGGCGCGAAGTTGCGAGTGCCGAAGGCACGACGCCCGTCCCGACTAGCGGGTCTGGGGGAGCGTCGTAAGCTCCCCCAGCGGGGTTTGGGGCGGAGCCCCAGCGACCAGCGCATTTTTGGCTGTGTCGACCTCAAATGGATCCATTTTTAGGCTCTTGTTTGCCAGCTATTTGTGAACGGTAAAGTCGCAACAAATTTAAGATTAAGTGGTTTTTCAGTGTCGCAAGGCTCAAGCTACCAAGATAACAATAAAAATCAAACTGCTTCTGTAAAAGATAAAGGTTTTGTCTATATACCGTAAGCTCTCCCAGCGGGGTCTGGGCGGAGCCCCAGCGACCAGCGCATTTTTGGCTGTGTCGACCTCAAATGGAGCCATTTTTAGGCAGTCATGGCCGGTCGTCCGTAACTGCATGTGCGCCGTCCATGCGTAGACTATTTAAATTAGCCGTGAACATCAACGGCTTGATTTCATTTGGGGGGGCTTCAGCTTCGTTTGGGGGGGCTAAGCCCCCCAAGCCCAACGCTAGTTACGTCACTGCTAAAATCCTCAGGCCTATAGCGGTTCATGACTGCGCAACTCGCGTACTTTGCCACTGTAATTGGTGAGGGAGGCGTCTTTGAGTCGTATAGGCCTGTGAAATGTTCGGTGTGATTTCTTCTAGAGTTGTTATATCAATGTCTGGTAGGCCGAAACACAAGTCTTAGTAGAAAGTAGAATCCTAATGTGGCCGTTCATTTAATTAGACATTTTATGCTGGCCATACAAAGTTTCTAATAAAACTTAATTATAGGGCACGATTGATGTTCTGTAATCTGTACCAGCAGACAATCGCTTATGTACGTAATGTCATGTCAATCACCGACGTCGCCGCGCGACGGCTGGTCACATGTATGGACTAGAGCTCTCCTCTGTCTCCTGTCGCTTGCAGCGGCGAGAAGGTGGGATCCGGAAAGACGGGACCAAGCAAGCAAGCATAGGCTATGTGTGCAAGTGTATGCTTGCAAGCACGCACGTGTATACATGATTGTATGTAATTTTTCTGATTCAATAATAGCTTCTGCTCTTACTAGACATTGTCTTTTAAGAGTGTAGGTCATAGTATATTTGCTGATTTGTGTTCGTGTATTTAGGCCTTTGAGCTTTTAGGCCGCTATAGGCCTCTATTGCCTATTGGTCCAACTTCAACTGCTTTTCTATAGGAACCGCATTGAACGTAGCTTTAAGTTCCTGTGAAGATTCGGGGATATTATTAGCGACCAAATATTTAGCTTCTCGGCAAGCGGTCCAATCAGAGCTCTGCGTGCGGGTCACGTGCGCGACTCGCTTGGGCTTGATAACCATGGTCACGAAAACAAACAGCCAATCGGAAAGTCGATTTATAGAGTAGGTCATAACCGCGAAAGATGACCCAGCATAATAGCCAATCGGAGAGCAGATTTCTAGTTCAAGGCAGAGAGTTATGAGCGAGGGGAGAGTTGATTGCCTTAGTTTTCTATGGGAAGTTATTCTATGAGAAAAGAAACTTGGGCTACGCTTTGCTTGAATGGATAAATGCTAAGTCTATCTAGTTCTTGTCTTACGTCATTGACGGTAAGTAACCTTCTCTCAGTAACCTTCATTGACTCAGTGCGATTTAACTACTTTACGTTGAGATATGAAAAATTGAACCGCGTTCAATGGTCTTGTAATGTAAAATTAATGCTGACTTGGTAAACATACTTAGGCCTATCTGTTACAGTAGGCCTACAACATCGGCTTCAACAGTCGGTTTTAAGCTGTTTCAGTTGCAGTGACAGTATGACAACAACAGCAACAACAACAACAACAATAGCAACAACAACAACAACAACAACACCCACACACAGCAATGAGACAACATTGGCTTATATAGGCTAATAAGCCTACCCTTACAAGCATGGGAGCCCTCTGATCTTTTTGCAGGAGTAGGCTATCAATAGTTTATATCTGTAGTTTTTAACAATAGCTTGAAAATTCAACGCCGGAATTTAGAAATATGGACATTATCATTGAGCATAGAGGGTTTTTAATGTAAATTTCTCGTTTTCACACTGTGTATCATTAGTCACCTTGTCACATTGTGCTTTCAGTTCGTTGAACTCTAGCGATCGTCATGATCAGCCTTCTCCGTTTCCTTCTTTCGGATGTCGCTTCCCTTAGTTCTTCCAGATTCATTCCTGTACGTTGTTTCTTGAACCTCGTCCATCTTGTATCATTATAGTAGGCTATCGTTAATGCTTCAGTTGACGAAGTTGCTTGGTTAAAATTCAAAGAGTAGTAGTTGAAAATAATTATAGGTGTCAGTTTCCAGGTAGGGGCAAGTGCCCCTCTTGCTCCTAGGTGCGGGCACACATGCCTACGAGTTACGTTGTTTGGTAGTCAGATGCTTGATATAGGGCGGATGTGAGGCACGCTGTATTGGCAACCTCACTTCTGTTTCTTCCTGCACTGTAAGCGCCAGGGGGGTGTTTGGGGGGGGGGGTGATATCCCACCCTCCGCCCTTGGGAGGGTGGGATATCAGTGTTTTCCACCCTAGCTTTTTCTCGGGTGGGAAGTCGGAGAGTTTGGGTGGGTTTTCATATCCTAGGCCACTTAGAGCGCTTCTGAATAGTTATTCTGCAAGAGGCGCTTTATAAATCACCTTATATTTCACCTTCGTGGTTCATGCGGACTTAGGCCTATACACTAGCCTACTGGTCCCTTGTATAAGTTGTACTCGAGGCTACTATATGTCTGCATGTGCGTATAATTTTATGCATCGGTATGATCGGTTTATTCATTGGCGTACATGTAGGCTATACTTAAAGTATCTAGACAACATGATAGGCCTACCAGTTTGATCATTCGTAACAGCAATGATGTTTGAGATCACTTAACGCTGAAACAATAATTAAAAATCGCTTACTTAATTATTCAAACGACCATAAAAAGCGGCCATCTTGTCCGTTAATTGGTGACGATGAGTGGTGAGTGGTGGTTGCAGTGGTTAGTGGTGTTTAGTCGAAATGGTGGTGGTGGTGGTGATGGCATTGGCTGTGATTGTTTACGTGGTGGTGGTGGTAGTGGTGGTGGTGGTGGTGGTGATGGCATTGGCTGTGATTGTTTACGTGGTGGTGGTGGTGGTGGTGGTGGTGGTGGTGGTGGTGGTGGTGGTGGTAGTAGTAGTGGTAGTGGCGGTGGTGGTATCTGGTGGTGATGGTGATGGCGGCGGCTGCGGTAGGCCTAGTGGTGGTAACTAATATCATAATCAACATCATCGTTTTCGTCGTCGTCATCATCATCATCATCGTCATCATCATCATCTCATCAGCAACAACAACAACAACAACAACGACCCTGAGCGACGATCTGGAAAAGTCATTTATGATGTTAATAAAGTTCAAACATAAAGGTGTAAAGCAACTCTACTATATATAACAGCTGTGGTGTTGCTGTTGGTGTTGTTGATCTTGTATCATGTCTGTCTATGTATCGTATCTTGACATGCAGTAATGACATCGTAAACATAGCGCTTACCGTAGAGTCGTGTATACAGTAGAGGGTGGTCCTAAATCAAATTTAAGGTTCTTAATTAGGACCGGGCAGTGAAGGGTAATCGAAATAAATATGTATCGTCACAGGTATTTCGCCTGTCGAGTAGGTCTTTCTTTAGGCCTACATACCTGGACCTAGGCCTAAACCTTGATTAGACTTGCCACTAGTCTTTGCACACCTTGTAATGTTTTCGCTGACGCGTTTGATGAAGTACTGTAACAGATCTCAAGCGTATGACCTCATCGTCTTTATAACGGACTTCGACTAATTTAAGTTCTACAACGCTAAGTGTTTATGTAGGCTATGTCGCTGTCTACCTATCTGTCTGTCTGTCTGTATGTCTGTCTCTACCTTTGTCTACCTATCTAGCTGTCTGTCTGTCTATCGATCATCCATCCATGCATCTATGCATCCATCATCACCATCATCATCACCACCACCACCATCATCATCATCATCATCATCATCATCATCATCATCATCATCATCATCATCATCATCATCACCACCACCATCATCATCACCACCACCATCATCATCACCATCATCATCATCATCATCACCATCATCATCACCATCATCATCATCTTCTTCTTCTTCTTCTTCTTCTTCTTCTTCATCATCATCTTCTTCTTCATCATCATCTTCTTCTTCTTCATCATCATCAGCGACCGACGTTCACGATTCTCTTTTTGGCAGTAATTTTGCGAGGCATCCATAAAAAGGCGATAATTAAATTGCTTCATAAATTTACGCATGCCTATTATATCTGTTAGCAGGTAGCCTAAATCGTCCATAAATCAAGTCCACGCGACCAAGACATCAAAAATGTTTTGAACGCTGGCGTGATCTTCAGTTGACCTATTCGTAGGCTATATCGCTCGTAATCGAATGGGATTTTTATCTGAGAAGAGGAGAATTGCCGTAGGTTGGGGGGGTTTCAACCCCCGCAGTCTTTCTTAGAGCCTCATAATTATATTAAAGTCCATTTTCACACCTCAATTCCAAGTGGATCATCGCCCAAAACCCCAGTTATTTTCCGGCAATTCTCACACTGGGTAAGCTATATAGCCTAATGTTTATACTAGGCTCAGTCGAAATTGAGACCGTTCAGTCCACTGCAGTTCATTGACAGACCTCTTCTTTCGGCCTCAACTTGGACCTCTGATTTATGCATGACGTGTTAGCCATACGATGCAGTTATTAATGTGTGTTTGCGCCAAACAAGAAGTCCGTTAATGGTGTCGAATTCTTAGAAATTCAAGTTTCTACACTCTGAAGTAGGTGAACTGGCGGAGGACGCTTTGTAATTAATTAGCTGCTATTAATTTGGCCATAACTATAATGCCTTAAATCATCATCGTCGTCCTCGCTCACCGTTACATGTAGAAAATTGTAGATCAAGATGAGAGCGGCGCCATTTTTGATGTTTTGGTCGCGTGGACTTGATGATTTATGGACGGTTTACTGTCGTTCAGATTCTGGAGCAGCTCGTCTGAGTGAGTGAGTGAGTGAGTGAGTGAGTGAGTGAGTGAGTGAGTGAGTGAGTGAGTGAGTGAGTGAGTGAGTGAGTGAGTGTAGTTTATTGGTGGCAGGTCTGAGGTTGGGTGGGAGGAAGAGCCATTTTCGTGGACATAATCAGAAGCATAGCCAGAAAAAGTTTTGGGGTGGACCTTTCAATTAGGGTTCCAATGAATATGGTTGCAAAGTGCAGCGAGTTAAGTTTTTTTAAATAATTCATTTTGGGCAGTGCTAAAAGTGTAAAAAAGAAATGCCTAGACGCCCATTAATTACCTTTTCAAAAGAAGTGCCAGGACGCTCCTTAGAGTCCTTACATTTCAAGGTGTGCTGGCCAAATAAGTGGCAGGACGGCATAGAGAATTAAAAACAAGTGCCAGGACGCCGTCCATGACCGTCCCGCCACATTTTAAGCCCTGATTTCGGGTTAGTTTAAATCCGTTACCCTATCAGAGCCTATCTAGAAATGCATTCTTTTACCATTCTACATGTAAACTATTCGTCCAATGCAGCACTATTAGTTTTTTCATCAATCCAACTTATACTTCCTAATCACATGCTTAAGACATGTCTATTGTCTAATTGGTGTTTGGTTGTAGGGCGGCGGGTGCGGTGTGGAACGGCCAATGGCGGTGACAACGCTATGATCCGTCTGACCAATCGCTGCAGCTTCTAGTATGAAACGATCGACGGATCCTCAGAGCGGCCAGCACCCCCACTGGTGCCTTCGATCGCTGCACCACACCAACTCACAGCTGGCAGCCAATGATGGCGAGGGACCACTCCCTACCGACGATCCAACGTCGAACTGCCGTCGACCTCAAAAAGACCTTTCGCGGATTTACTTTCCTTGGACCCTGCAGAGCGCTTCCGGTTCGCGTTTGCCGCCCGCCACTTCCGTCGTCGATCATCCGGGTCCCTGCAGCGTGCGCTACATAAATACCGGACGACAGGGTCAGCAGAGGTCACGACCTGGAGGTCATCGGTGCGGACGGTCAGGGAGTGGACTGTCCTCACCTAGTTCAGCGTCCAACAGTTCAGTCGACCGTATTCGTCCATCGTCAGACCAGGACGACAGCCGACCAGGTCAGCGCCTACACACCATTGTGTCTGTCTGTATGTATCTGTCTGTCTTTACATGTTTCTGTGTGTCTGTCTGTGTGTGTCTGTCTGCCTGTATGTATGTATGTTTGTCTGTATATCATTATGTGTGTCTGTAGCTAGGCCCACATTATTCTGTGTGTCTGTGTGTGTGTCTGTCTGCCTGTCTGTGTCTGTCTTGATCTTTTAAAATTTAGGCCTGTATATTGCATTGCAGGTTCTTCCTCCCATCAGAAGGTCCTCCTGTCATCTCCGTTCGAATCGACCTTAACTCAACTTCGACTCGATCGACTGAGAATAGAAGAGGAGCATATTCTTGAAATCAAACGACAGGAGGAGCTCGAAAGAATCCGAGGACCGCAACCAAAATGGTACGTATACCTCCATATCAGCGTATTTAGGAACGGTTTAAAATTAACTGGTTCAAACAACTCCAAAATTAAATGCATAAGACCTATATAATTATAATCCTACATTGCTATCAAACACAAATATGTAGAAAAACGCGACCAAGGGAATCAGCATATAAAATTATGCTATTTTTAGAACAGGGAACCAGCGTCGACCACGTTGCTGATATAGAAGTGGTCCTCGTCTCACTACTCGCGTGAGTCACGATCAATGGAGCCCGGAAACTGACACCTCAGACAAAATTGTTTCCTAGCTACGCATCTGTTTTCTGTAGCCTACCTCCATATATTTCGATGTCCCATATTAAGTGAATCGCATTAAATTTGTAGTATAATGATGGCCCTATAAATAGGTGATGCCTGTGTAACAGTTTATGTCGGCCCATGTAGGCCTACTATAATTCTACTTTTATTCGGGTTTTTACGACAGTAGCGAACGCCATTTATATCGTGTCATTATTTTGAGCACCAAAATGATCATTAATACTGTGTCACAAATTTATATCCATCATTGATAATGGGCAGTTAATTTTTAAACCAAAAGCATTCTTAATTTTGAGTGCCACCACCGAATAATTACAGGCACAGCCTACGCCCGCCATAATTTGTACGCCAAAGTGGCTGTATCCTGTATGATTTTCAACAGTGTGTCAGTGACAACATTATTATTGTAGGCCTATCATCCTGCCAGGTCGCGACCTTTGGGCTACTTTTTAGTGTCATCTCGAGACCAACAATTCGAAAATCTAGCAACCTTGCATTGCGTCAAAATTGCAAACAGAGAACAGAGAATGTTATTGTTTAAAACCGACTTTTCAGTTGGTAACTTTCCTTCAACTTGTCGCTTTTAGGTATGCCATGAAATCGTCTCAGTTTGGCCGAGAATTGAAGCGACACAACGATATTCTGAAGGCCAGGGACGGTGACCAGGACCAGATGGCCTACCGAGACACCCTCGAAAGAGCCAGCAAACACTTCCAACAGGCGTACTACTCGCAAGGACAGTGAACTTTCGAACCCCAGACAGAAGAACCAAATAGACGATTCCCCAAAGCCACTTTCGATGACCCACGTGACTCCGCCATTTGCTGTACCCTACTAGGATCGGCGAGAATGCTGTTGGGTTCTCTTTAGCGAGAGCGACCAGGCATGCGAGTGTTCCAATTAACGTGGATGTCCGCGTTACAAAGAACTAAGGCATGCAGACGGAAGTATTCAATTAGCCTAAACGGTAAACCTGCTAAGCCTGAGTGTATAATATTATAGGCTACTCCGCTACTGACTAGTGACTACGCATTCGTACACTATTTTTACACGCTTCAACGCGTGAGTTTCTTGACTATACGCATGCGTAAAATAATTGAATATTCATTAGGCTACTGCAGTTAACATCGCGAAATTGCCATGCATAGACCTACGGGATCTTTTCGAGCGGCATCCTTATGCTAAAGATTTTATTGTTGGGTCCTAATAGACTACTTTCCCCTCATAGCCTAAGCTGGTTCTAATTATGAATTAATTGGGTGTCAGCGTTTATAAGTAGCCTAAAGGTCGTGTGAACGTTTAGTCTACCACAAAAACTCGTTTAAACGTTTGGCAAAAAAGGCAAGGCTAAATTTAAAAGGCAATATTGATTTTTCTATCAGTAAAGACTATTAGGCTATAATATATGCTATTATTATCTGGGATGGTCTGTTTAGGCTACTTCTGAATTTTTTAAAATTGTTTTTCGTGCTGCAGTTAGGCCTACTCCATAGATAGGCTTGAGTGTAGGCCTACTTTACGCTAATACTCTTGTGAAATTAACAACGTGGGCCTATAAGTGATTTGGACAGTAGGCCTAGTCACTAATCGCATTTTCGTTTGAAAGAACGTTTCGCCTAAACGTTTTACAACCTCAATAAATTCGAGTAAAAAATTTCGCGAAGGGAGGGGAGTCAGAATAGTCAGGCGGTAGCCTACAAGTGGCGTCATCTCCAGAGAATTGTGACTGAAGTGGACTCAAGGTCGACGTCAAGTAGATCCGAAAGTGACGAGGTCAACAACCAAGTCACGCGCCGACGAGCGGAATGCAGCGGCCAGGTGGCGCTAGCGTCGAGTGGTTTCTGAAAAACTATGTTGATTTAAGCGAGGTCTTAAGCGCGAACTGTAATCTGGGGTCAAGATCGCAATCCTATGACGTAATCGGTTTGCATGTCGCCATGAAAACTCGTAAACTATTCCTAAAAGTGTGAAGATGTTGCTACTTCTTATTATTTTTATTATTGTCGATTTTGCTGTCGCCATAGCAGACTTCGATGTACTTTCAAGTGAACGATTATAAAAGACTTTATATGCGTAAAGTTCGGAATTCTAGAACTCTACAATATCAGAGATACCCCGTTGGAATGCATGAACCGGTTTTGTAGCGCAATTGTTCAGGCAACGCATTCGACCTAAGCAGATAGTTCACACAGCACAGTGGCATGGGACATTCTCACAAGAAATTGAAGGACGTCAATGATGGGGGGATCCGACTTTCCCATCTGACCCTAACCAACACTCACGGTCCCCGATAATGCAGTTTTAAGAAATGGGTTTTTTAAAATTTTGGGTGGGTAGATGAGATAAAAGGTTGACTGTTAATAACACAACGTTCTTAAAATCAGTTATCTTTAATGCACAACTGCATTACAGTATTAAACATGTATTTATGGTAGCCAAGAACTTTTAATTGTGAAATAAATAGGTATTGATTCCTTCTCATCCCGGGATTAAACAGAATGCTTCGGGATTGCATTTCCTAGTACCGAACTATCACACACTTCAATAGATATAACCATCATTCTATAGACTCGGTTCGAATATTTTCTGCACCAGCCAGCATCTTATCGACCAACGTACAAAACAATACATAAATTTTGATGCACATTTTGCATGATTTCCGCCCAACCAGCTTTGGAACTAGTATAGAGATTCCAACAGACAAGAAATAAGTTGGTCCAAGTAAACATGCATTTAAAAGCAATAAGCAGAAAATTAAGCAACTTTCTTAATTCACACACATACACAAAAATGTTTAAGTGTCTCGCAGAAAGATCATCACAGGCAAGTGAATTAATTATATGTCAATGCCACAGAAGGCACACAATCAAACTCCTTCAATTGAAAACTGTTCCACTTGTTTTTCAAGCATTCTAGCAATACTAATGAATTCAAACGCAACGCCCGAATACAACCTATATAGCCTGCATTTGCCTCAGGCGTTGGCTTCACGAATAAGGTGAATAAGAGTTTGGGAAATGGATACAGTGTGAGGAAGGCAACTTCACAAGCGTCTAGAATTATAACTTAAACCGCACGCACAGCACGAATAAAATTAAGGGCCCATCCATATAATTATTACGTGCGCAAAAGCGTATTTTCGACCCCTCCCTTTGTTGCAATTCGTACATTTTGTTGACCCCAATGTATGTACAAATAAACTTCTCTACCCAACCACTTACAACAGTTAATTAGCTAAAGTCATCTATAAAACATTTATTCCCCTGTAGGCTGCTATTTATTCTCATTAAATATAATATTTGCTAGCTGAAATTTGTTTAACTGTATTGGTTTACCGTTTAAATCCGAACAGAATTTAATTACAATGTAATCAAAAGCCATCGGACGACTATAATAGGATAATACAGAGTTATAAATAATCGAATGTGGACATCATAAATAGAGATTTATTTTGCGCATGTACATTTTGTCGAGACGTCTCCCCAGCGTACGCACCCATACACAAATCGCCTAAATCCCGTGACCCCCTCCCGCTTACATAATACATGGACAGACCCTCAACCAATGACTTCACTCGCTGCCTCAAAATCCACATCAACACAGACTACACTTCACGCTACAAAATCCCTACTCTTCACCGCACAAAAACATGTTCCGAAACGTTCGTTTAGACGGATCCAAACTCTGCCATCCACTTTTCGTACTTCTCGAGGTCGGCCACCGAGACGGTTTTGCTGACGTGTTTCGACGCAACGTTGAAGTCGTCCATCGACGTCGGCGCCATCAGCTCCTCGCGCGGAATGTTGCGGATCTCCTCCGGCTTCAGACCTTCGATTCGACGACGCATCGACATCATCGCAGCATCTCTGCACGCAGGTCAACACCATGAGTCAGTACAGAAGGAAATGAAGATTTGCTGGGTTCTTCATACCAGGGCATATTTTTTTAATTGGAGAACACACTGGTATGGAGAGATCGGTGGACCCGAGTTCTAGCCCTGTAGGATATTAGGCGTGCAATTTAAGCACCGATCCCACTCAGTGTAAGAATTGTGGAAAATAACTGGGGGTGGTGGACCATTATCCACTTGGAATCGAGGCGTGAAAACAGACTTTAACATGGGGTTCTAAGAAAGATGGAGGGGGTTGAAACCCCCAACCCCTCGGCAATTCTCACACCTGATCCCACATACTTTACAGGTCTTCTATTTCTATTATTTATTTTAAACAAGTTCTGTTAATTACCAACCCCATATAATGGCAGAACTTAGACAATTGTTGTGATTCAAACAAAAAATTACCCTAAGTTATTAATGAATGTAAAGATTTGCACATTTCTTATATACCCCTTTACCTGCAGACGTTGGTGATGTCGGCACCGGAATACCCATCCAACCTTTCGGCGATGGCGTTCAAATCGACGTCGCTGCACAGTTCCACTTCCTTCAGGTTGATTTCGAGCAGCTTGCATCTGCCTTCAGCTGCAATACAAGTTAAACATCACATTGCGTATACCTCAAACCAACGACCTCATATATATTACTAGACAGGGCTTCCTAAGTTGAGCTGCCCAGTGACGTTGAAACCGAATAAGAAACAAGAGCGTTTTTATTTCATGAACTGTGATTGGTTGAACTAAAAAATAGATTAATGGTAATAAACTTGTGATTGGTTGAGCTAAAAATAGGTTATGTGTCATGAGCTTCCGATTGGTTGAGCTAAAAATAGTATGTGTCATAAAGACTACGAGAAAGCTTCCGATTGGTTGAGCTAAAAATAGTATGTGTCATAAAGACTACGAGAAAGCTTCCGATTGGTTGAGCTAAAAATAGTATGTGTCATAAAGACTACGAGAAAGCTTCCGATTGGTTGCGCTAAAAATAGTATGTGTCATAAAGACTACGAGAAAGTCCCCAAGATGGTTCAGCAGGAACCACGTGATCCCACCGGCCTGCCTCAAACTGACATTGATCATAATATCAAATTTTAACATGCCTTACTAAGGGCTGAGCAAAATACACACATCAGTTGCAAATCGCAATCATAATTTGCAAATTGGTGACATTGAGACAAAATCTGAAGAAAAAACAATCAATACAGTTTCAGTTTTAAATGCAATAAAATAAACAACAAATAGAGAATTTGCGTTCATATGGTAGGCCACAAAAGGCATATTTTGACCTAACTGACCATTATATCAAGGTTTTTTTAGTATGCAGCTCGAGAAAATGTGAAGTTCTAGATGGATTTGTGCAGTTGTAGAACACTTCTGTGCAGCTAGAAATAGTAAAAAAGGTCATTGCCGTCCGATTGGGAGTTATTTACTAAGGAGAATGGGAAGGGAAAGAGGAGATTGTGCAGTTCTAAAATTCCTTTAAGAAGTCCTAATTTATATAACACTTTACAAAAACCTCACAAAGTTCTGACTGCTCAGAAAGTGTACTTCAAAAGGACATAGAGTTCAAGGATTCTGTTCTGTGTTTACAAATGTTCATATACCATACCATACCATATTGAAAGCGACTCAAATCTGTACAAGAGTTTTGCTATGTTAGAAAAATCGAGCGACGCGTCAAAGTTGAACGACGAACCGTTTGGAAGTGGAATGTAGATTCGCTTTTCCAGTCGTCTTCTCAGCGCTTCGTCGATGTCCCACGGAAAGTTCGTCGCGGCCAGAACCATGACGATCTTCGTTGGATCGTCGTCCTGTCCGGTTGCACCGGTCACACCTGACGTAACCAGTGACCATATTAAATATCATAAGCTCTGACAACAGTGGAGAAGGACGGTCATTCATTTTATTTATTATTAGGTAATCATAAAATATATCAAGAGCAATAGTCCAAACAAATCACTGAATTCAGTGAAAAAAATATAAGCTGATTACGTAGGGCGCGGTGGTGTAGGTAGTGGTGGCATCGTTGCCGTGGAGCCGGAAGGTTCGAGGTTCGAATCCACCTCGCCGCGTAAGGACCTTGGGAAACTCCTTCACTCACAATTGCTCAGCGCTTCGGCGTGAAACTCCGATGCAGTGTCCGCTCTGCATTCGGGAGCGCCTCTGAGTAGTGAGAAAGAGCTTGAAGGGATGCTATAACAAGTGCACATACAAACAAACAAACAAACACAGAGGAACTTATGAGGGTCTAAATCAAATCTCAGGAAGTATGCAAATCAAATATGTAATTCATACCGTCCATCTGAATCAAAAGCTCCGTTTTAACGCGTCTGCTCGCTTCGTGCTCGTTTTCCGCTCCACGTCGAGAGCAGATGGAATCGATTTCGTCGAAGAAGATGGTGCTCGGAGCGTAGAAACGAGCCTGAAAAAATAATCCATCAAACTTGCAGTTGATATTGTTGCAAAATTAAGTCTCAAATAGCTTTCAAAGCCACTCAAAATGACAACTATATTTTTAGTTATTTTTTGTTGGTACACATTAGCCAAGCAAAAGTCAGCAAAACTGAGGTGCAAAAATATTATTTGTATGTATGTGCACTTGTTATATCGCCAAATCAAGATTGCTACTCAGAAGTGCTCTCGACTACAGCGCGGACACTGAATCGGAAGTTCATGCCAAGCAAATGCGAGCGAAGGACTTGTCCAAATTCCCTACACGGCAACTTGATATGGATTTGAACCTGCAACCCTCCGGCTGCAAGGCAACGAACATACCCACTACAACACAGCGCCTCATATTTAAAGTAATTCTGCTTTTATCGTCAAACCCAGGTGATGTTCAAGATTAACTGGATTCCACATTAAAGTTTCCCGCATGCCAGAGATCTATGAGACGTACCATTTCGAAGAGCAGGCGAACAAGTTTCTCCGACTCTCCGTGATACTTTGACGTCAGACCGGACGCTGAAACGTTAAAGAACGTCGTGCCACATTCGGTCGCGACGGCCTTCGCCAGCAGGGTTTTTCCGGTGCCGGGAGGGCCGACCATCATCACACCCTAGACAGTTTCAAAAGTCTACACTTTAACAATAGAATTGTGTGCAGCATCTCTGGAATCGGATAAATCTGAAGATGTCTACAGCAGTGCAATTTTTTAATATGCAATACATCATTTATTTAAGGTTACGTTAAGATGTAGAAGTTAAATGACTGTTGTTGGTTAACAGATTTCGTCATGACTCTAATTAAAAGACTGGAAGGTCACTAGGTCATGATGGTCACTAGGTCATTAGGTCGTGATGGTCATTAGGTCAAGGTGGCCACTAGGTCATGATGATCACCATGGTCATGATGGTCACTAGGTCACTAGTCATGATGGCCACTAGTCATGATGGTCACTAGGTCATGATGGTCACTTGGTTATGATGGTCGCATGGCTCTGAAGGTTGCAAGGTAGTAAGGGTCGCAAGATCATGTAGGTCAAAAAGCCATGAAGGCTGAAAGATCATGAAGACTACAAGGTCATAAAGGTGACAAAATCATGAAGACTTCAAGGTCATGAAGGTCACACAGTCGAGAGGATGGCATTGCTACAGAGGTTGTATTTTATATTTTATGAATTGTGATGGACGTGTCTACAGTCTAGATGAACTCAAACGGAATTATCTGACCTTCCAAGGTCGTCGAATGCCCTTGAAGAAATCGGGAACAACAAGCGGCAGAACGACAGCCTCCTGCAGAAGTTTCTTCGCATCCGACAGATCCGCGATGTCGTCCCTACAGCCATGAGAAAAGCGTTCGCCAAATGATATAATTATTTAAACATCTGTTTTTTATGGTAAACACCATTCAGCAATTGTTAGAATAACTCTGCGGGAAATATGTATAGCAAAAAAAATGCACTCGAAAGTTTCTGGATACATTCTACTACATTACATTTAGTATAAAAGGCATTACCGGGTATGTTCAATTTTATTACAACATGCTTCAGGCAGAATACTAAATATTGAAAGTACTACATCTTCATTGGAAAGACATTATTTATTTTGGCACAAAATTAAGAGCAATACTACATCCTCAATGGATAGAAAGTTTTTAATAATAATCCACATTGCACTGGAAATAAGTAAGTAAGTAAGCAGCGTTACCAGTAGACTTTTGGGTTGCGAGAAACTATGTCCCTTTCCAGAGCGGCAACCAGATCCTTGTCGTAGCCGGTGGGGGAGAATTTTTCTTCCCCAGATCCACCTTCATCTTTCCCCTAACAGCGTCAACAAACAATTTCACCATTATATATGCTACATAACGGCACAGAGAAAATAAAAAGCAAATAACTGCCTTACTTATCAACTTACCATCTGCAGAATGAAGAGCTGTTCACTGCAGAAATCCTCACTGCAGAAAGAAAAAATCTGAGATTTGATACCTGTAGAGTACTCACTACTCGACAAGAAATCTCAATTTACAAATATGTAAAGAGTTTTGCAATACGTGGTGGACAGATAATAATTAATTGATAGATGTTAGTTTGAAAAATAAAAAATAGACAATAATCAAAAAAAAATATGTCAATTAGATAATTAAATAATAGATAATAGGTAATCAGAATATTAAATATTAGATGTTAATTACAGAACTAAATATTAGATATCAATAAGCTATTAGATATATTAGATATCAATTAGATGATTAAATTTAACAGACACTAATTAAGAAATCAAATATTAGATGCTCATCAGATAATAATGATTTAGCAGAACAAGAACCATGATTCAACAATTAGGCGTACACGAGAATCACATGACAAGCCAGGAACTTGAAACCCAGCATGCAAAGATAAAATTCAACACACGTTGGCCACTCAATACTCATACCAACTCATACTGCTACAATCAAAATCAGTCATAAGTTGCGATCTAGAACTGCCATGGCTAAAACGCGAGCCTTTGCTCTCATTGGCCCTGTACTGTGGTACCAACTTCCTCCTTTGATGCAATCCTCCTTTGATGCAATCCTCCTTTGATGCATGCCTCCTTTGATGCAATCCTCATTTGATCATCAAATGAGGATTGCATCAAAGCATCATTTTATCTTTGCATGCTTGGTTTCAAGTTCCTGGCTCGTCATGTGATTTTCGTGTATGCCTCATTGTTGAATTGTAGTTCGTGGTCTGCTAAATATAATTATCTGATGAACATCTAATATTTGATTTCTTAATGCATCAAAGGAGGAATTCATCAAATTTTGATGCATTCCTCCTTTGATGCATTCCTCCTTTGATGCATTCCTCCTTTGATGCAATCCTCCTTTGATGCATTTCTCCTTTGATACATTCCTCCTTTGATGCAATCCTCCTTTGATGCAATCTTCCTTTGATGCATTCCTCTTTTGATGCATTCCTCCTTTGATGCATTTCTACTTATTAACTAGGTTCTTTTCTCCATCTCGAATCCACTTTTTCTATCCTCATCTCTCGCACTGGGAGCACCTCTGATTAGTGTGCACTGCAAGAGGCATTATATACATTTATACAATACAATTACCTTGCCCGCAGCTGGCTTGTTTCCTGGGCGATTGCCGGCGCTTTTCACGGGCACTGGTCGGTTCCTGCCTCCCGCATCCTGGTTCCTGTTGCTACTCGGCGGTTCCTGCTTCTTGGAAAATGGCTCAGACCTTCGTGGAGCCGGTTTTCCGCCACGGATGTTCGGCGAAGGTCTGCAATGATGAAATCATTTCATCACTATCCAAATCCTTTTAATTTTTCCAATCTTCCAAATAAAGTTTATAGTGGCACTTGGGTAGTTGGTTTTAAAATAAAATAGTAAAATTGGGTACTAATCATTGCATTTGCCTTATTGAATATTTGTATAATCCAGCATACAATGTATATTGAAAAGGTTTGTGTTGACCTGGCCTATAAACTCAAAGTTGATTTTACCTGTGATTAGCAACTTTATAGATTCAAATGCATGTATGAGCACTTGTTATAGCGCCCCTTCAAGATTCTACTCGGAGGCAATGTAATGCAATGCTATGCAAAGTAAGCCTTCAATATTTCTCAGTGCACTAGCAGGTTGTTTTGTCAACTTCAGCACCAGAATTCGGGCAGGCCAAACTGAGGAGACAACATGGTACCACGGTGGTATTCGGTGATAATGGGGGTCACGTGGGGTGCAGAATGTCCAGAGAGGTCAACATATTATATAAATTGGCAGAATTACTTTAAATAAAGAACCAAGTAAATCACATCTGATTCGAATTGAAGTGTCACACTAACTTATAATCGACTGGGGTCGGTGGAGGCCAGACATCGGGGTCGCGTGTCGGCTCTTCGTTCTGGCGACCATCGTCCCTCGACTTTGAACTGTCGACCTTCAGACTCGACAGAGTGTTGCTGATGTCCTTCACCATTTCGTACTCCTGTGCGATCTCTTGCCGAACCTAAAAAAGCAGACATGCATTCTTAGAAATTATTAATTTAAATGTTATTAAATGAATTTGTAAAGCGCGCAAGACATGTATTCTTAGAAATTATTAATTAATATTATTAAATGAATTTGTAAAGCGTGCAAGGTCACACCGAAATGTGAATCTGAGGCGTGGATAGTCAGCCGCCAGGAGAAGATGAGGCCAGTGATCCATGCGCTTGAAAACTAAGGAGAAATAGTGAGTTTTGAGCCGCTTTCTGAAGGAAATACATGTAAATATTTAGTGATGTTTTTGTAATGTGCACAACGCCACAATTAAATGGAAATTGGAGGTGCGACTAGTCAGTCGTCCATTGCAAAGCTGTAAGATATCCAAATTTCTGAAAGCCAATGAGAAATAGAAATCTTGTCTATCAAGAAATAGATCTCACCATAAGCTAATTCCCGAGAGTTTTCCAGCGCTGTATGATTTTTCTATATTACGATTATGATCAGATAAAATTTAGATTTTAAAAAAGCCGACCTGCTGCCACTTTTGTTTGCTGGTTGGTTCATTTGTTGACAGCAAGAGCTTCTGTATCTGTTGTATGACTGCCTGGTAGTAAACCTGAGCAGAGTCGTAGCTCCCGAGAAGGGCGCACTCCCGAGCCATTTTCGTGTTCTCGCAGATCTCTGCCATATTGACACTCATCTTCAAAGTCTTCTTAACGCGCGCCGGCGATCGATCCTAAATGGAAATAAATTATGTTTTGAATGAATAATCGGTAAACGCCCAGACGTTTACCGAATAAGGTATAATCCAAACAGATGAGATTGAACAATGAGATTTTCAATTCTTCATGTGCGACCGACACAGGAATTCAATGCGAAACGGTTACAGAAAACACGGACAGATAAATTTTAAATGAAACGTTCTAGATTCAAAGCCCAATTATATGGAGAAAATAACTCGTAATTTATACATGAAACAACTGTTACAGTTTTGAAAAATACCTTAACGTAAATAAACAGGACTTTACGAAACGGGCCAAAAAATCGAATCGATCAACCAATGCCTAATACCACGGACTACATATTGCAGACTTCACTACAGTCTACAGGTACGGACTACGTAAACGTCCGATACAAAGTATCAGCAACAACGCCACCGTGCATATTGTACCTGCAATCGTGCTTAATTGCAATCGAGTACTGGCCTAAAAGTTCATTAAACGTTCTTGTTTACAAAGTACTTGCAACAGCACTGCGAAAAAGAAATCTAAAAGCACGAAAGCATTTTTTTGTTTTTAACCACGTCAACTTATAGATGGCGCTTTACGGTTGCTAGTGTCAACAGAAGAACGTAAAGCGCAGTCTATAAGGTGCATATTTTATTCACGCCTAAAAAGTAGCAAGAATCGAGCCCAAATATAAATCAAGGCATAAAATAAAAAAATTAAAAATTAGTTAAAATATAATGTAAATCTTCAAGAATTTACCAGCGCCTTCAAAAGCCACTTCAGTAAAAAACCAGCTCTCTTTGGCGTTAAATGAAGTTAGCCTACAACAATTGTTACAGTGGCGGAGCTGCCATAGGTCACGGGCCTCACGCGGCATATCAAAACAAATCTGACCTGCCTATTTCACTTATATTATGATGATCTGCCATAATTAGCATGGTCAATGACCTGCCATAACTCAATGAGTGACAATGACCTGCGTAATTGTATAGTAAGTAAGTAAGTAAGTAAGTAAGTAAGTAAGTAAGTAAGTAAGTAGCCTTCATCTGTATCTGACAATAACACATGCATAAACAAGTACACATGCATAACCTAAGCAGTGAGCACAGTATAAATAATTAATTTATCTATACTGTGGCCTAGCCTGATCTCTGTTTAACATTTAATTTATTCGATCTGCCGAATAATTCCCATGACCCTGACTGCACCTGCTGAAAAATATGACTGCTCGTTAGGTATTATATTCTTTTTGATCAACTGCTTTTTGTGCCTGACAGCGTTGTGTATATCGGTTTTTGTTGCCAATAAACGAATATAATAATAATCCCATGGTGTTAAAAATTCGCCAACCCCTGCACTGGCTAATTCTGATGGACCTCTGTCTAGGTGCAAAGTTTCAGTTCAGTAGCTGCAAAACTGTGGGCGTGCATTCTGGACAAAGTCATATGCATACATACATGATGCATCCTCAAGTATAGATATAGATATATATTATGGGCGTACCTATAATTTATATATATTGTGTGCATATAATTATACACCCACACTCCCACAGACTTTCCTCGGACTAACATTTGGACAACCTCTGACTCGAAGCAGCGCTCCTGAATAAGCTGGAACATTGCACTTAACTTTCAATTTGCGCTCTGCAAGTTTGAAGTTTACGATTATGCATCGGACGATATACTATAGGCCCTGATCAGGGGCGGATCCAGGGGGGGCTTATCCGGCCATGGCCCCCATTTAGAATTCCCATGTATCGTGGCCCCCCCCCCATTTGGATTGAACATGCTGTGGAACAATGTATATATTGTACAATTTGCCCCCCCCCCCCCCTATTAAGAAATACCCATGCATTGAGGCACCCCCCCCCATTTGGAAATGGCATGTTTCTAGAAGACAAATGAATCTGAGGACTTAAAAAAAGGTCATCAACTTTTTGGCGGAAAAAAGGTCATCAACTTTTTGGGCGGATACGAAAGAAAAATTTCAAGTCCGAAAATTTTTTTGCACCCAAGACGAAGAATTTTTGCCTCCCCCCCACCCCCCGTCCAAAGTTTCTGTATCCGCCCTTGGCCCTGATGCAGACTTAGGCTATTGTCATAATGCTGTAGGAATTTTATTCTAGAGAGGTGCAGTGCAGATGACTATTGCCTATATGGAACGATTAAAATAAAAATGAAAGTCAAGACATTGATTATATTATTAAGGAACAGCTTTTTCAATGCAATAGTCGTTCTGAACAGGCAACATTAAATACAGACATAAATGTAAGCTTAGTTGTAAGCACAGAGGAGAGGGTCCGTCTAGCTGCTGGTCGATTCACTATAGTCAGGCAGACAAGGTCAGACGGTAAGTAGCATTAGTATGCAAGTAATGAAGGTCACGGTAGGATAAACCACTTATAAACTCATAAACGTCCAAAATAAATATTTCTCATAGGCAATATCCAAATCACAAACAATTTAACTACTTAACGAAATATAATAATTACCAAATGCAGATCTCTGACAAGAAGTTACACTATTTAAAATCAGAAGTGATACTAATTAAGAGCCACTGAATGAATGTAATTAAACAACCATGGTAGTAAATGTGAGATGATGACTGAACGTACCTAAGCAAACAAATCACTTCTAAAATATCTATTTTGTGGGGCGCGGTGGTCTAGTGGTGGTGTCGTTGCCTTGGAGCCAGAAGGTCCGAGGTTCGAATCCACCTCCCCGCGTAAGGACCTTGGGCAAGTCCTTCACTTACAATTGCTCAGCGCTTCGGCGTGAAACTCCGATGCAGTGTCCGCTCTACATCGGGAGCGCCTCTGAGTAGAGAGAGCTTGAAGGGGCGCTATAACAAGTGCACATACAAACAAACCATTCATGTTTAAAAAAAGACAAATTTTCCTCTCTAGCTTAATAAGAATTTTATTAAAGGGTACAGGTGACTTTTGTATCATCTTTAAATTTGCACGAAAGAATCTTTCTTGTTCCAATATTCGTCTTTCAATCATTGTTACAAGTGCACTAACGAGAAAAGAATGAAGACTTACAAACAGCCCACAAGTAAAGTTGTTGCATGTCAGAAAAAACAAAGTTGTTCATTATTAAATTGATTTACATCCAAGTATAATAAAAAACATGCTGCACGAAAGAGAATCCTCATTCTTCATTTCCATGACGTATAAAACGTCTCGCTGCAAAGTCAAAATATGCAGAAATCATATCATCATAATAATTATTAATGTAGTTAGCACTGGTTGCAATGATTATCCATGAATAAAAAAATCGTAATAAAAAAAGTACAATCGTACAACGAAGCAATATTAAAAGTACAATTGTACTACAAAGCAATATTATATAATTATATATATTTATAAAGCCATACTTTTATTCAGTCAAGTTTTACAAATATTATATTTATATTTTATTTAGAAATGCATAAAATAAGCTTTGTATAAAGTACTCAGATTCCTGGCCCCTAAAGTGCCCCATTTGCCCATCTCTCAGCTGGCCTGTTACAGTAGGCCGTATATAATTATATAATCACATATATAATTATATATATGATTAATATTTGATTATATATATAATGATATATATATTGTTATATATAGCCTACAATCCAAATATGTTCATGCATGTCTCCAGCTATATACTGAGATGTTACATTGGATTCCTACCCAACATCGCATGAAGCATATAATTCGGTGCTCTAGTTTCAGCAATATATCAGCTTGGTGTAGTCTCCGAGCTCTGACTACCAGAGAGGGTTCAGTTGCTCCACGGTATCCAAATCCACCGCCCCCTTCGTTCTGCACAGAAGGGAGCACTCAGTGTAAGAATTGTGGAAAAATAACTGGGGTTGGACCATTATCCACTTGGAATCGGGGTACGAAAAACAGACTTTAACATGGGGCTCTAAGAAAGACTGGGGGGTTGAAACCCCCAACCCCCCAGCAATTCTCGCCCCGGGCGCACTCTTGGTTCCAATCCATTCGCACGAACTGCAACTATTCAGATTTTAGTCTTTTCCGTGGTGCGCCCAGTGGTCTGTATAATGGGCTCACACAGCAACTATACGTTTGCTTTTAGGGACTCTAACTGACGCTCTTTTTTTTATTCAACTCAAAACTGTGCTATAATTATATTATCATAGTCAATATCGACTTGCACTGCTGTGTCTGAGGCTCAACCCAAACAAGGTAAGTTGCAGGGGTCATTTTAATGTGCAGCTGGACACAAAGTGTGTAATTGAAAAAGAAATTTGCGCAGTTGAAAATAAGATTTTGTGCAGTAACTCATAGTGTTATAGTGAACGAAGGACTAAAAAAAGGATCATCAGTTTTTTGGGGGGGCCGGAAATATTTCAAAATGGTGATATTTTCAAGGGATTTCGACGATCAAACATTTGGTTCGGACGACTAAAAAGGTCGTTTTGTGCAGTTCTAAAAATTTCTTAGAATAACCCCTGGTAAGTTGAATGTCTCTTCACCTGCAGGTCAGCCTGTGATCTCAAAAGACGGACTACTTTTGAACAGAACTGAACAATGTAAAACCGAGATTCAGTCTCATGCACTTACCATTCTTCTTCAATTACAGAATAGGGAGACATTTCTCAATCGTTGTTCTTAACTTCCAACCAACCAACCAACCCGACACAATGATAATTATTCCAATGATAGTGGCTAAAACTACGATGGCAGCGACTCCACCTGGCGAAATACCTACGAAACACAACATCAACCCATTTTTAATAGAACTATCAGATGACCACAGATATACACTTTCCCCATCCGCCGACATCACACATTAAAACATGACGAACAATCAGCATACACGTACAAGTCTCCACTATGGGACGAACATTGTGTACTGTTTAGGGACCTTGAGCAAGTCCTTCACTCACAACAGCTCAGCGCTATCAATAATTATTGTCAATTGATGCTTGATCTTAGAGAGCGGTGTTTAATGAATGCGTAGTTCTAACAATATGAATAATTTTATTTATGTTTATTTATTACTCGCCTAAATGCTATAGCATCTCTTACAGGTGCTCCCGACTACAGCGCAGACACTGCATTGGAGTTTCACGCCGAAGTGTCTGAGCAATTGCGAGTCAAGGACTTGCTCAAGGTCCCTACGCGATGGCTTGAGGTGGAATCGAACCTGGAACCCTCCGGCTCCAGGGCACCAAGCCCTCTATACTCCACCGACCACCGTGCCTCACAATAATCATCATCAACCACTGACGCTGACACCGGCAGTTTTTTTATATGAAGTACTAATGGCGCAATATAAAGTAAGCTGATGAAAAACATGCACAAAACTGTACTTCAAAACTGTAACTGATCCTACAGCATTTAAACACAGAGATTCCGAAATCAAATTGATACTTGTGAAGTATGCGGATGATACGTACTTTTATTTGTACCATCACGGATGCGTTCAACCATCGGTGAAGAGTTGAAGCATGTGTTCACATGGTCCGAGCGAAACAACCTTAGACTAAATGCTATACCATGTCCAATGAAATGATTATAGCTCAACAAGGAGCAGATGCTTATCCTCCAATACTTGATGGAATGGAACGCGTCGACACAATGTGGATTCTAGGTGTCACCTTGCAGCATGACCTAAGTGTAGGACCCCATGTAAATGAGGTCCTGCAGGGATCTTGTGCAAGTTCTCTTTACGCCCTGAGGTTACTACATGCAAATGGTCCACCTCCAACAGCCATGTACGCCGTGACAGAGGCAACAACAGTTGCTAAACTGCTCTACGCTGCTCCTGCAATGGACCTGCATGGTGGGGCCTTACTACGGCCGCTGATCGACAGAGACTTGAGAGACTGCTCATAAGAACGCAGCGTTTGGGTTACCTCCCTTCAGGTTCTGCAACTGTTGCAATGCAAGTCGGTTTGGCTGAGGACCGACTGCTGCAATCAGTGGTCAAGAATGACTTCCACGTCCTTTGAGGTATTTTCCCGCCAACGAACAACCGTCGTCCAGTATGTGCCCGTATGCACAATAATTATTTTGAACTTCCGAGCAAAGATGACCGGAACTTTGTCTCAAGAGTACTTTTTAAACGTATTAAGAACGCATATAGTCTAACAATCGATTCAATTCAATTCCAATAACTGATTGTTCCCTTTAATATTATTATTTCAGTGTAATTTTTGTTTGTCTCAATGTACCAAGTTGCGGTTTGATAACCTGTTTTTGCTCATTAAACGAATATCTATACATTACACACAATAATAATGGAGCTATAAAAGTGCCCAGATAAGACCTGACAGGCAACAAACATCCTGGCAACTCATCAAAGGGTGCAAGTTATGGTCGTTTCTTGAAACACGACAATTGTCCAATATTTATACGCCCCACGAATTCTTCATTGCTCCCCAGCACCAACTGATCATAAAACCCAAGGAGATTCACGTATACCTGACTCAGGAAGGCAGACAGGGCAGACAACTTCGATCGTTATATTCAGAGACGTTGTTTTTCCATTGACTGTGTTCGTTGCTGTGCACATGTACTCGTCTCCAGCTTTACCCGTAATCACTAGAATAGCACCATCAACAACATCTCCACTCTTCAAATTGGTCCACTTGAATGTTGGAGGCGGATGTCCATCGGCTGTGCATGTGACCCTACTGTCTTTTTGATAAGGACCAGGCGGCGAAACAGCGACGTCTTCCACAGGATTTGCTTCAAAATAGTAAAAAATGCAGCTAGAATAAATCAGTTTCCATACTCAGATATAGTCAGATTATCAGATACACACACTCATAGGCGTACGAGGCGGGGGTCTAGAGGGGCAAATGCCCCCCCCCCAACTTTCGGGCAAGTCTGGTTTTTCGGGAAAACAACACAGTTCCAAACGACTAAAAAAAAGGGCCGTGCAACTTTCGGGCAAGGCTGGCTTTTCGGGCAAACACAATCCCAAACGACTAAAAAAAAGTCGTGCAACTTTCGGGCAAGGCTGGCTTTTCGGGCAAACACAGTCCCGAACGACTAAAAAAAGGTCGTCAACTTTTTGCCGGATATATTTTTCGGGCAGAAGTTCAATCTTTGCCCCCCCCGCCACTGCTGAAATCTCCCGTACGCCTATGCACACACTCACGGAGGGAAGGAGGAAGAGAGAGATGGAGAGGAAGTGACGAAAAGAATATTCTTTAATAGACCAAGTGCAATCCGCATTTTGGTGTAGGTATACGGACAATCGTCGAACATGGTATAATAAACAAACGTAGGCCTAATAAACAAACACATATCCTCTATATAGCCAATCAATGCCAATTATATATTAAAATATCACAAAACATCCTTTAAAAATCCAATATAAATATGTTCTTAATGACCAACTATTTATAGGCTACTGCACTTTAGCTTAAATGAGATGACATCTAAATAAGATAAGCCATCCAGTAATAATACTGTAGGCTTCAGTTAGGCCTCATCTGCTTCCCCCTTATCTTATAGCTATTCTGTTGTTCATACTCATTGAACTTTTCTTTATATAGCTAACATTCCTGTAACCCCAAATAGTTTTGCAACACTTTATCCTGATAGTTTTTCTATGTCCAGGTTCAGATAAGGAAAAAATATTTCTTTACCGCAGTAACAAATCAACCATAGCAAGAACTAATAAACTACCGGTACCAAAGTCGGGGAGCCACATGTAGTAATGATGTTGTTTTACTAGGTGTTCAAATAATAGGACCAAAATATTTAGAAATTAGACAGTTTAAAATTCTAAGGATAGCACAGGAGAGAAGCCATTCAGTTGTACAAAAATAGTATTTGTGAAATATTAACAGTAAGTTATATTCATTTTAGCAGGATTGTGCCATATAATTTTATTACAATTGTAAATAATTACTATAACCAAATAATAGTAAATAATATTACGGTGTATTATTATAACAATTATTTATAACAATTATTTACCGCAATAATAAATCAATAATAAATTATAATAAATTAATAATAAATTATTAAATTCATGTAATGTGATGATGTAAACAGTAACAAAAAATTATTATCATTTTGTCAAATTGTTTTGGAGGGATGTCATCCTTGTTTTTTTAAAAGCAAAATAGTGTTTATACAAATATATACAGTAAGTTATGCTCAATGCAACATGATAGCATCATATTTTATAGTAGTAAATAATGTCATTATAATCATAATTATAATAGTAAATAATATTATGGTATATTATAACACTTCATGTAAAACAATTGATGAGGAAAACAGTAACTAAAAAAACAATGCCATTTTGACCAATATTTAATGGGGTGGGTGAAATGTCAATCCTGGGGGAACGTCTCGCAGAGACGTCGAGATTACGACTCTAATATCTTTGCCTATACTGTCATATGGGTAAACTCCGAACTCCGGCCCCAAATTAATTCGCATGGCTTATCACATAGATATGCTTCTCAAATGCTTACTTACCCACCCGTATATAGAATGACGTCAGCATTGAGGCCATTTTGTTTACCAGTACATTTACAGCTTAAATGGAAGCTGGATTGATGATTTTCATTCCTGAATGTATTCCAACATCATTGCAACATGCACCCATTTCTACTTCAAATCTAAAAATACCTTCAATCCTTCATCCAGCTTCTATTTCTCGCCTGTTATCTTAGTCAATCCAGCTTCAATTTCAGATATAAAAATGCCCTCATCCAGCTTCCATTACTTAGGCAGTTTTCTTATCAATCCAGCTTCTATTTCAGATCTAGAAATACCTTCGTCCAGCTTTTAATTATTATGCGTTATTTTCGTCAATCCAGCTTTTATTTCACCTGTAAAAGAATAATCATCCATATTCCATTTCTCTTGCGGTTTTTCATCAATCCAACCTTCATTTCACCTCTAAAAACTGTAATCCAACTTCCATTTCTCAAGCGCTAGATCATTGGTCAGTAGACCAGTTGCCGTTAGACGAATCGTTTTCGGCAGTTATCTGCAAATTCTGTGCGCCAATTACAATATTTAGTAGTCGGTGAACGGTTTGTGAAGTGACGGTGAAAAAAATGCTGTGATATAATTTGGGACCGGAGTTCGGAGTTTTGCCGGCTTACTGTATATATATATATATATATATATATATATATATATATATATATATATATATATATATAGGTATGCCCACACACATTATACACAGGGATTTTTTTAACGTGCAGTTGTACACAAAATGTGCAGTTAAAAATGGATTTGTGCAGTTGTAGAAGCACTTTTGTACAGTTAAAACTAGCAAAATAGGGTCATTGTCCTCAGATTGAAAGTAATTTATCATGGAGGATAGGAAAGGAAAGAAGGAGTTGTGCAGTTCTAAAAATTCCTTAAAAACAGCCCTGATTATACACCCATAATATAATATATATACACTGCATGTGTCCACGATAAAGTAGAACTCACAATAAAGTGTCATAAATGTTTAGGATTTGCCTGATATTTTACACACAACAACAGTGGCCATAGTTACACGAGATCCTAAAGCCGATTAGAAATATTCATGAGTTTGTCAAATTTATGAGCGTTTGAGATGCAGAACCGAAAAATGCAACTTTCCAACATGGAAAAGCTTAAAAGAAGTAAATTTCAGCTAAATATGGTGTTCAAAATGTCATTTTTGTTCACGAACACAACAATGCATGCACAAAACCACGTGGCACATTTTTATATAATCGTCGCTAATAGGTGTATTATAAATAAATTTTTGAACTGATGGATTGAGGGTAGTCTAGATAGGTAAATGTCGTTAATATAAGCAGGGAATTCCAAACCAATGGCAATGGTCTGGACATATGTTCCAATACTATACTGCCTAATGTTGGTGCGTAACAATTAATGAATCTCAGCAAACAATTTTATGTAGCCTACTTAATTAAGTCGCAATAAAACTTTCCTAGATAGTTACTTTCAATAAGTTTCAAGTTTCGCAGTGGGTATTCGCACAGCGCCACCCGATTTTCAAAACACCCAAACATAATGAAATTTTTCTATAAAATGTATGTTGTAATCACAGCTTCCTAGCACGGACCTGTCACTGAAACGACCAGAACAAATAAAATCGGTATTAAACCTGCTTTCATTGTTTTATAGCGAAAATCCTGATAAATTAACAAATAATTACGTCTACGGTGTCAAATGAGCCGCGTGTCGTCTGCCACCAGGGATGCCACTCTGAATTTTGATTTAAAAAATGGTCAGATCCGATCGGAAAAAAGGCTAGAGAAGGCTAGATTGACAATTTCTTTAGAAAATGCATGAATTTTTCCATTTTTTCTGGCTTGAAATTTCTGACGACCTCTTTTTAGTCATCCGATTATTAAAATTTGCTCTCTTTTCCTTCCCGATAAAATTTCTGATGACCTAGGCCTATTTTTAAAAAGTTTTTCGCTCCGAAATTTACAATTTTTGGTCCAAATTCACAAAAGACTAAGCGGCTTAGTCTTTACTATATAGGCCTAACCACAAATAGTCTTTACTATAACCACAAAAGTTAAAGTTTGGGCCTGTCGCCTAACAAGCTTATAAGTAGGCCTATACCAAAGATATTAGAGTCTCTCTCTCACTCACACGCACACACACACACACACACACACACACACACACACACACACACAGTACCGGTAGGCTTAGAGCGGCATGCTGTTTACTGGACGGTCTGGACCGCGTTTGTACTCACTCCACATGGCATGCTGATTGCCGACACTTGCAGCAGCCTCCAACAACTCCCACATTAAGCCATCACAAACACTGGGGGAGGGAGCTAGGGGAGGGCAATGTTGGGGTAGGGTGGGGAGGGGGATGCGGAGGAGGACGGCTACGCGACCTCTGAACCCAGCCCAAAGCGAAAACCGTCACCTGGTTGTTATATATATATATATATATATATATACATCACTTGCATACTCTGCCTGTATATATATATGTATATATATATATATATATTCCGCTTGTTATAATGTATGTATAATGATTGTGTATGTGTGCATTTGATGCAGACAGAGTTAATGGATAGTGAGAAAATGAATGTGAGCTGCAGACACTCAGACAGTCCTTCACTCTAGTTCTTAGGTGAGCAGTGAGCTGTATTATAGTATTCACTTTTTTGAAGTAGAATGTTCGTCGGATCGCTATTATAGTTTAGGTTCACCAGTTGAAACTATCGGCTTTTGGGATAACACTTTAATCAGTAAGTAAGTTTGTGCTCTTTTTCACAAAATTTTAGTGTCTCTTATTTTCTTTCTTCCACGTTTTTCGTTGATTTCAGCGTGTCCCAGAGTTGTAACGAACTGTTTTTTTGCAGCCTTGATCAACAATGATCACGTTACTTAAAAACACCTGATAAATAGGCTAATAGGGGCCTACGAACTCACCAAAACTCCTCCTCTCGCTATATCCCCCACGGTTTTTTTTGCGTACTCCAAAGTCCAAACTGAATACATCGCATGCTTTTTCACAGATCCTATCTTGGTTTTTCCACTTCCCCCAACCTCCCATCATGCCGTTTCAACTCTAAACATCATCCACCCGGACCACCCTACCTAGCCGGCTGACCAACTTACTCTCCGATCGTTTGCTACAGTACTGTATATCGACATTGTTTCGATTCAGCACATGCAATTTATTGTAAAATGTGCTGGTTCCTGCTTCCTTACTTTTAAATGTGGGCTCTCCAGAAATTGCGAGATTTGATCACGATACGATGTGTTCTAACGGTTCTAGCCTACCTGTAACTACAGATTATAGCTCCTTCGTTCTTTCTTTTAAGGTTCGCGATAGTCATTAGTTTAAAAGTTGGCCGTTGCAATGAACGAGTAATAGGCTAATAGCTGACCGGTGCCACGATATGAAGAGGAGGAAGAAGGAGGATGACGAGGAGGAGGAGGAAAGGAAGAGGGCAAGGAATGATGAGGAGCACAAAGAGGAGCGACAGAGGAGGAGATAAAAGAAAAGGGGTGGATGAGTAAATGGAGGAGAAGAGAAAGGAAGGAGAGTGGAAGATGACGAGGAAGAGGAGAGAAACTGTGGAAGGCAGAGTGGGAGGAGAACGTGGAAGAGCATGAGGAAAAATAGGAGGAGCAACAGAAGTGGAGATAAGGAAAAGGAGGCGAATGAGGAATGGAGGAGAGGACGGTGAGAGAAGATGAGGAAGATGAGGAGGAAGCTGGAGAACTTTGAGAAAACAGAATGATGATTAGGAGGAGAAACATTCACCCGAAAATGACTGTGGACTTCGGCCTACGCCAGTTGATCCCCCACCTCAGGGCCTAACCATTAATTGACTCTCTCCCGACCTTCCATTGACCCCTCGTCCACGTCTAGTCATGAAGTCATTAGCATTGTTTACGCTGTGTGTAATTAAAGCCACCGGTGGTTCTGTAGGTGTGTACGCGAGGAAGTCGGTGGTTGATGCTGCTGGAGAGAGAGACTATCCTGCACAGTCTTATCCCGTCTCCATTGACAACGGGCCGTAAGGAAGATGACGGATGACTGAGGGAGAACTCCTCCCCGAGATAGTTAGGAGAGGTGGCCAGGGAGGCAGAAGGAGTCATGGACCCCCGTGGTGGAAGGGGTCGAGGGGTGGTTTCCGCCTGCAGGGCATGGTGGGCGAACAGGGCTGTCAAGTGGACGATTACGGTAAGTTATCTGAATTTTTGCTTATAACTGTTGTGAATCAGATTATTACGTATTCCAGAGATGCCAATTATTGGGGTACTTACTACTTAGTCACCCCAAGGAAACGCCCAAGCCCGCCCACCATTATATAGGGTGTCTCGATAGGTCGTGAACGATTTTGAATGCAGATAAATATATGTTATACACAATATAATGTGAAAAGTTTTATACTGGCGGATAGGTTATTCAAATGAAAATGTTAATATAAAAAAATTAGATCACTATCTCACTTAATAAAATTGTAGCACCAATTTCCGTGACGTCATCAAATTCGGGCCAAATAAACGTCAAATTAAGCCGCAAACATTATTGTACGACCGTCATTGTTAATCCACGCATAATTAATTAATACAAATTATCATTTAGTATTTAATTAATGTTTCCTTTACTCTTTATTACAGCATCAAGTCGATTAGTCATCGAGCCAAATAGTTTTTTCAGAGTTGTCAGACAGTCTGAGGTAGGCCTCTCGATGTCCATGCCTTACGTAGCCGACGTTTTAAGGTGTTCAGTGTCTGGGGTTCGAGTCCGGCATAAACATTTGGATTAACAAACCTCATATCATTCCAAACAAAACTTCAGTCACTTCGACGTATTACATCAATGAGGTACAGAAGAAAGAGGTCAAACCCGCATTCCAGCGAAGTGGAGTAGCCTATGCGCTCAGTTCACAGCCACAAAAATGTTTCGTAATAACGGCGAAGGATTATTTCAACAAAACGGTGCACGTGCACACACAGCAAAGGACTCAGTCGAATGGTTGAACAAGAATATCAATGGATAGCCTACATCTCACCGAGGGACTGGCCGCCTAATTCGCCGGATTTGTCACCAATGGAAAATGTTTGGGGTATTATGGCGGCAACTGTTTATGCCGACACCGAACCCCAAACGACCTTAAAACGTCGGTTTTGTAAGGCATGGACATCAATAGGCCTACCTCTGACAACTCTGAAAAATCTATTTGCTCGATGACTAGTCGACTTGAGGCTGTAATAAGTAGTAAAGGAAACATTATTAAATACTAAATGATAATTTGTATTAACTAATTATGTGTGGATTAACAATGATGGTCGTACAATAATGTTTGCAGCTTAATTTAACGTTTATTTGGCCCGAATTTGATGACGTCACGGAAATTGGCGCTACAATTTTATTAAGTGAGATAGTGATCTACTTTTTTTATATTAACATTTTCATTTGAATAACCTATCCGCCAGTATAAAACTTTCCACATTATATTGTGTATAACACATATTTTTCTGCATTCAAAATCGTTCACGACCTATCGAGACACCCTATAATTATACTGCTCTGTCTGTGTCTGTCTGTGTCTGTCTGTGTCTGTCTGTCTGCCTCTGTCTGTAGCCTATGTCTGTCTCTGTCTCTCACCCACGCATCCCCCCACACACATACACACAGAGTAATATATTTTTATGTCATAACGTCTTTGAAGTCCATTAGCATCGTGAAGTTGTTATGGGATTGGCGCCGTTGTTGGCTGTCAGCTTCCTGTTTGTTTTTGTATTTGCATTCCTTCAAACTCTTCATGCAACTTGTACCATGCGTGGATCATATGTGTGAAATCCAGATTAATGGATTCATCATACAAACGCACACAAGCACACATAGCACACAAGAACACGTATTCACACATACAACTTGATACAAGGGCTCATAAGCATGCATTCACACTTAAAAAATACGAAAGAACACACTCACACACATATATCCTATATTCTCACTTGTGTGCAAAGACAGCATGGGCACAATCACACTCAGAAATGCACACACACACACACACACACACACACACTTCCCCAACCTCCCACACCGTCTAAACTCTAAACATCATAAATCACAGGCGTCTGTCTAACTCTTCATCTGACTCTTTAGTATCTTGACCCCCTATCGTCTGTTTTCTTTGAACGCCTGTGAATAAGCTTGTTCTTTCGAATTGGTTTTTCTGGACCCTTTAACGTTTCCGAGTTTACGATTAGGCCTACGATTACACACACAATGTCACACATGTGTACATTCAAAATAAATAACAAGGGCCATCTTTCACACAAGGATAGACTGAGAGTAGAGTTACTATGAAAAAAGCAGACATCGAAAGCAGATAGCTGATAGCACCAGGCAGGCGGTCACAGAGTTAAGCACTAACACCTGGAGTTACTCGTAGATAACGGTAATATCTTATAAGATGTTCTGCGCCAATTCCAAGATGCAACCCGTCAGCCTCCCTGGGATAGCTTATCTCCTCTTCCCTTTCCACAGCCCTCTTCCTGCCTCTCTCTCTGTCTCTCTTTGTCTGTCTGTCTGTCTGTCTGTCACTCTCTCAATTTCTCTCTCTCTCCCTCTGTCTCTCTTTCTCTCAGTCTGCCTCCTGCCTCTGTCTACCTCAGTCTGTCTTTATCTGTCTGTCTGTCTCTGTCTGTCTGTCTGTCTGTCTGTCTGTCTGTCTGTCTGTCTGTGTGTCTGTCTGTTTCGAACTCCCTCTGTCTCACTCCATGTAGCTTACTGGAACAACTGTTTACGTTTAAGACATAAGGAGCTCTACACGGCGGAAATGAGTTCTTATGGGAACAAGATATCGAGAATGACCTTGCTTTGACCTCTTGGCATAACCTCTTTACTTTGCCCAGTTGGTGTTGAGAAAGCAAAACCATGAAGTACGGATGCATGGGCAATGGCAGTACGTATAGGACATGTACAATGTACATGTGTTGGTCCTGAGCGCCGACCATATAGGTGCAGCACTGCGAGTGGCTCCATATAAATTGACAGATACCATGCAATACTACGCAATAGACTGCTATTCTAGTAGTATATTCATTGATGCACACACCTACATATATTTTCTTTTATTGATAATTAAATCTTATAGTCCACGATTAGGCCTATATAGCGTTATAATAATTATATTATATTAGGCCTATAATTTACCCTAATCAGAGAACAGAAGCAACCTACACTGTAGGACCTGTAGGTGTATTATAGGTCTAGGTCTGTTACTGTTTCACTATGGCTGCGTTGTGTCCAGTCTTTCACGCACAAATCCAAGCATTGTAGATTCTGCAAATCGGCCTATAATTATAGTCTGCCTGTCTGTAGTGGTGGTGGTTGTTGACAGAATTGATCTGGGTAATGTTCTGTGCCCCTCCGAAAGATTTCTTATCGCCACCGAGTTCTTGCGTGCCTCGATATACATACACATAATTATAGGCCTACATGAATATACATATATAATTATATATATATATATATATCCACCGAGCTCAATGACCCACAAAACGTGTGTGCTACACACTTTAGGGTGATCTGTAGGCGTCTAAACAGCTCACCCAGCAAAATGGCTAAAATTAATGCTACGCGTAGCTGTCTGCTGTTGTTGCTCAGGGACTCTTTCTCGCTATCGCACAATGCTGGCTATTCGTGAAAATAATTATTGTGTGTACGACGTACGTCTATTCCACTCTCAACCATAGGTGTCGCCCCACTTCAAATTCCGTGTTTTATAATATAACTGAAGGTCATGTTTTGACTCTCCAAATGCAATTATTATTCACTCCGCAAACGTAGCCTAATTATTCGTCAATCTGTCTTCGTAAATATAGGTTAATTGAATGCTTATGCAAACAAGATGGGAAATTTCCTGAATCCCCATTATCGTCCAAAAAATTATGAGGACACGACCGAATGCATCGAGTACCGTATGCTTAATTGAGTTCCCAATCCTGTGTAGAAACAGAACTTGGTTGCTATTGTATATGCCTGTGGTTCCCAACCATTTTTGACTTTAGGGCCACTTTTTCTAAGTTGGTGGACACGAGAGCCACTGTTTCGTATTTGAAGCACATTAGGAGTCACAATGCTAAAATTTAGTTAGCTAAAGGCATATAAAATAATAGCCTATAAGCTTAATTATTGAATCAAAATGGTATGTTTTATGCCATTTATATAGACGTCAAAATAAAATAATTTGTAGGTAATAATAGAAAATAATTGTGTTCTATCTCGTACAAATTGTCAATTTATGTATATATATATATATATATATATGTTAATTCTTTGAGAGATGAGGGTCATTTTTAGCCCGCGGACCACGGGTTAGGAACTACAGCTAGCTGCACCTACACATTATGCACGTTCAATCTTCATATTTATATATATGAAGATGAACAATGAAAAGGTGGTGTGCAATCTTGAATTTTAAGTTGGTCTTATTGACCTACTGGGCTCTCAACGGTGTGAGACATTATTTTTTAAGGTGTCTTTTCGGTAGTATCTGTCATACGAACGATTGAGAGTTCGAGCCTGCTACTCAAACTCCGTGTATATGCGACCCTGGACTAATTGCTTGTATACTATAGACCCAAGGGATTCTCTACAGTCGGATACGGTTTAGCGGATTGATCGGAGTGTAAGGTGGAGGGTATACGGGTGTTGAAGCCTCACAAAGCACACTACAGTATTCATCATGCAATAGCTGAGTAGCCAATTGCCGTGTTAAGTGTTGCTAATTAGAAATAAAAGTGTTATTCTGTGTTTGCTCTCAGCCCCCCTTCGGGCGTTTGTAGTGGTTGGTCCCTCCATTTTTAATGACCTTCCACCCCCCACTACGGATTATAAACTAGCCTAATGACTAGTTTTTCTCCCACTGCGGACTAAACTAGGCTAATAACTAGTTTTCCCCGATCAGTCTCTCGTTCTTTAGAAACCTTTCTTTTGCGGCGTTCTGCCCCCGAATTTTTCGTGCTTAGAGCACCTCTGAATGGTCATTCTGCGAGAGGCATTACATAAATGTAAAGATACAAATACAACATAGATACATTTGCAATACATTATAATTATTTAATGCACAAAATACTCAAAAAGTAGGCCTATGCCTTGCCTGGTATATTTAAAATACACCCAATCACTGTTCATAAGCTAACACACCTTTTTATAAGGTTTCTTGAGGACTATAATTAGATGTATTAAGACTTCCTTTCAAGTCCGTCGATTCTTCGATTATTATTGTTCGTATGTAGGTCTACAGTTATGTTCGTATATAATGTATATTATAATTAATAATTAATTAATTATAGGCCTATATATAAGAAATAATATTATACACATAATATTTTATATTTTTATATAGGTTATATTATGCATGCTTGTATTTACTATTTGCGTTTGCGTATTATAATTTATGAATCGAATGGGTGGATGATTAATTTGTGTGTACATTTCATGACCTAATATTATGTATGTATACGTTTGTATTTTCATGTGTTTGCACGATGGTTTGTGCAATGTGCATACCTATTATAAGCGTGTTTCCATCACAACATTCCTCTCACAGCATTCCGCTGTGGTCTCCATGGCAGCTATAGTTAATGACTGGCTGAGATGAAGGGCTAATTGGTGCGACCAAGTTGACCCTGGTCGATGATGGGTGGGTAGGGGGTGCGGGAGGGGGGTTGGTTGATGGCGGGGGCGAGTGCTGACCGATACGCAATTTCTCAGAAATGTGAGGCATTTTAGCAGCTGCTGCTGCCCCGCCTAAATTAAGCCACAGTTTCTGGAGGGCGGGTGGAGGGGTGAGAAGGAGTAGGAGGAGGAGGAGGAGGAGGAGGAGGAGGAGGAGAAGAAGAAGAAGAGGAGGATGAAGAGGAGAAGATGAGGAGGGAAGAGGAGGAGGACCAGGAGCAGGATGAGAAGCAGGAAGAGAAGAAGTATAGCAGGAGGATGGAGAGAGGAGGAGAAAGAGGAAGCGGAGAAAGAGTATGACGTGAAGAAAGAGGAAAAGGTGAAGAAGGAGGATGGATTGAAGGATTGAGCGGAATGGGGAAGTTTACGTTGTGGGTTTGTTTAGGATGAGGAAGTGAATCTGTGAAAAACTACAGGGTAGCCAATTGGGGTATGGAAGGAATTGCATAGGAAGGAGAAAGATGAGGATAGAGGAGGGTGTGGCGAACAGTGCTTCAATTCCAAATTTTCATAAATCCCAAGATCCAACAACAGAAATGCCATGATTGTACCGAAAATCCAACGTCAGTGAAAAAAAGTTGTGCTGAATTATAAAAAGTGGAACAAATCGTGAGTGGAAATAAGTAGTGGGAGGAAACAACCGGGGAAATGAGTTGTAGGAATAGGAGGAGGAATGCCAATGGCCATTACTGTCAGCAGACGGTCATGTGGTGCTGACGTGTGGTCTGAGAGCTCAGAGCGATAACAGGTTGCAAAAACAAAAATTCATCTTCGCCTTTGTACGCCTTCCCGCGTGTGTACGTATACATGTACGTGCCATTGTCAGCCTGTATGTCTTTGAGGGTTTCTTTCTGGAATGTCTTTCTTCTATAAGCTTACCTGCGTGCTGGTCTGTGTGTGTGTGTGTGTGTTTTTGTGTGTGTTTTGTGTGTGTGTGTGTGTGTGTGTGTGTGTGTATTTATCCATCTATCTCTGAATATCTGTGTCGTATCCCGTGTAAAGGGCACTTTATTATCCTAGTGGTTAATCGGTTGGGTTTAACTTACTCAAGAAATTCTTCCAAATTCAACAAACTCCCAGTTCTTATGAAATATATATAATATAAAGTTATTCAATATCATTCATATGCACAAACAAATAACAATCCTATTTACCTAGTGTGGCGAGTTACTTAGGAAATATTATATTTGCGCTTATCTGTCGAGTTGTTTGAACTCGAATGTCTTCGGCTCTCTCCGTCGTCCAATCGTCGCAGTCAAGAATGTTGATCAGACGGTTGAAATGCAGTCATGGAAGCAACCACACCAATCGCCTTACTCGTATCTTGCCGTGAATCAGTTGCACACAAGATGAATCGTCGCATTCACCTCACAGCTCTTCTCCAGTTGACCAAACGTCCCTCGTACTTCACACGCCGAATCAGCTGTTCGCTAGCCGATTCAAATTACACGACTCTTCAGACTGTTGCCTAAGAGTTCGTCTTCTTCGCAAGTGTCTCACACTTCACACGATGATTATTATGCACTAACGCAAATTTCTCATTTAAATTGCGTTGCACTTAATGCACAATACTTTGAACTATCGGTTGATCGTCCGAACAGTTCAATTACCTTCGTCTCTACTCTGAAAATCACAACTTTGGATTGATCACCTCAGCGAAACAACCACCATTTCCAGATATACCTGTAGAGAGTCAAAAGCTTAACGTCCACTTCGCTGACGTCATTTTTAACTCGTCACGTCATTCGCTTCCAGTCTGCACCAATCACGAATAGGATTAGCGTCCTTTGTTGTCATGGTAATCTTGACCACTCGTTATTACGCTTAGCTGCAGTCATTGGTTTTATGTATTAATATTTTATATGTTGCCACACATATTACCTAAACTCGCCAATTAAATTGCCTAGCTTAACTTCTACCTATAATTAATAATTATACATGCATAGCAAGTGTTTAATTTGATAATCATTTAATATAACCACGACAAATACCCTTTCTTCAAAAGTCTGTACACAGGCTTTATCAACTTATCTAATTATCAAATTACAATAACTGCTTATGCCTATGCTTATACTACTTTACACAACATCACAACCTAACACAACTACTTCTTATCTACCTATAGTATCACCATTGATTTACTTAAATCTTAGGTCAATCCTCTACTTAAATAATCGGACATTACATTATTACATCCCTTAATGTAACGTATTGTAAAACAATAATTTTGAAGGGCAAGGCTCCACCTCATGACTCTTGCATTCTTCATCCTCCCTTCCTTCATGTACTGTAGTCCACAATGGTCAGTCTCGATCACAAACTCTCTTCCACACAAATATCGATCAAATCTACTGATTCCCCACATTATGGCTAAACATTCTCTTTCCTCAACTGAATATCGCATCTCTCTTTCCAACAGTTTTCTACTCGCATATGCTATCGGATGGTTTATTCCTTCATATTGTTGAATAAGAACACAACCTATCCCTTTTCCTGATGCATCTGTCTGTATTATAAATTCTTTCTCCAAGTCTGGTAACCTAAGGATTGGTGTCTTAGCTAGTGCTTCTTTCAACTGCTTAAAACTTTCACCTAACTCTTGGTTCCATTCAACATTGTTAGGAGCTAACTTTTTAGTCAAGTCGCTCAACGGTGCCATCAATTCTGCACAATGTGGAATAAACTTTCGATAGTAATTTATCGCTCCTAAAAAGCTTCTCACTTGCTTCTTCGTCTTAGGCTGTGGCATTTCCACAATCTTGTCAATAGATTCTCCCTTAGGGCTTATATCGTCGTTGTTCAATGTATGGCCTAGGAAATCTATCTTGCCATATCCTAGTGAACATTTCTTCGGTTTCAATGTCAAATGAGCTTTTCTCACTCTTGTGAAAAACTCTCTTAACGTCTTCATGTGTTCGTCCCATCCTTTCGTATGAGCAAGAATATCGTCGACATAACTTTCTAGATTTTCAGTTCCATGTAATATTTTCCGTATCAAGCGATTATAACTGGACGCGTTATTGACTAGTCCAAATGGTAACACATTGAACTTATATAATCCGCTTGCACAGATGAATGTGGTTAAGTCTTTTGATTCTTCGCTCATTGGTATCTGCCAATACCCTTTACAGAAATCGAACTTGCTATAGATTTTACTTCCACTGAGTTTATTGAAAATATCCTCATTCGACATCATCGGTTCTGGATCGAATACTGTCACTTTGTTGAGTTGTTTATAATTACAGCAAAGTCTGTTACTTCCATCTGACTTTTTAACAACTACAAGCGGCGCTGCATACGCTGCTTCCGATCTTTCTATAATTCCATTATCTAGCATCGTCTCTAATTCTTTGTTTATCTCCGCTTGAAGATGATATGGCGTTGGATAAGCTCGTAACCGAATTGGCTCATCACTCGTCAGATGAATCTCATGCTTTACCATATCTGTCCTTCCTGGCTTATCACTGAATATGTCCTCATGTTCTCTCAGTAGTTCCCTTAATTCTCTTTTCTGTTTTTCCGTCAATTTAGGATTGATATCCACATCTTTGTAAGTCTCCGTTTGTTTACTTACATATAAGCTCAATATCTCTTCTTCTTCATCTTCACCATCTTTACCATCATGTACTATCGCCGATATGTATGCTGACGTTTCTACATCATTACCTTCTCCATTTCTCTCGTAGTACTTCTTTAGTATATTGATTTGATATGTTTTGAGTTTTCCACCATCAATTTCCACCTTGTAATCATAATCTCCTATTTTGCCTCTGACCACAAATGGTCCTTGCCATTTTACAAGCATCTTATTGTTACAACTGGGCAGTGGCGGATCCAGAAGGTTTAAATGGGGGGGGGGCCAAATGAGGACGAGCGGCCGAAGGCCGATCGCCGAGGCGCGTAGCGCCGAGAGGCTGGAGGGAGAGGGGGAGGGGTTTGGGGAGGGGGTTTTACCCCCTCCCCAACCAGAATTTTTTTTAATCCCGCACTGCAGTGGCAGAATTTTAAGCTGTCATCTTAATGAAATTGCTATGCTACTTAAATGCTGACAAAGCAAGCAAGAACTACCAAATCATCAGAATTGGGAAGCCATTGAGTAGTGATGTTGGTTCACTAATTAAATAAAATAAACTTTATTGATATCATCCATGGGCGGAGACCTAGGGAAGACAGGGGAGAGAGACGGTCCTTCTTAATGAATGTGGTGGGGGACGGTGCCTGTATTTGTTCCCCCAATCGCTAAGTGTAAGGACATATACACTGGATGAACACACTGCATGAGACTGACGACATTACAATGCTAGAAGGAGATTTTCGAACAAATTACTAAAAAAAACAATGCAATAAGAGCGGTGCCATAATAGAACCGAGATACATCGTCCCATTTTGAAAACACCTCACTTGGACACCATTAAATTCTTTGTTGCTGGACCTATATATTTTTAGTAAACTTACAGAATTCAAACAATTTGGTTTAATCCATCAAATTATTAGAAAACATTTAACAAATCTTCGAACAAACCTCTTGATCTAATCATGAACTGAGTTTAATTTCAACTTAACCATTGCAGCTTCGACAAGATAAGATCGGTTTAATTCAGAAAACGAAGTATGGCAGTCTGTTACAGTATCCGTACCAAAGAATTATTCATATTAGTGTGCCAAAAAGCAGGTTGGCAGACTGCAACCTGGAACATTGAGACAAACTAAAAGATAGAAGGAGTAATCAGTCAGTTATTAGTAAATATCACAATACTACAGCATTGTCACCTTGAGGTGAAGTTCTAAGCATTTGTTATGGAGGTTTAAAGTTGTGCATTATTTTGCTCCCTGATCAAGAGACCTGGCCCGCGACTAATGATCTGTGAAGTATTATCATCGATTTTCGGGTGTCTAAGAACATCATTTTGATTCTCGTATAATCAGCGTTTTTCGGGTGTTTAAGAACATCAATTTGATTTCAGTAATATCAGCGATATTTGGGTGTCAAAGGACATCATTTTGATTTTACTATATTCAAGGATTTTCGGGTGTCTAAGGACATCGTATTGATTCCAATATTTTATTTGATTCTAGTATTATCAACGATTTTCGGGTATTTAAGGAAACAATTTTGATTCCAGTATTATCAACCATTTTCGGGTGTCTAAGAACATCATTTTGATTTTAGTAATATCAATGATTTTCGGGTGTCTAAGGACATTGTATTGATCACAATATTATCAGCGATATTCGGGTGTCTAAGGACATCATTTTGATTCTAGTATTATCAGCGATGTTCGGATATTTAAGAACATAATTTTGATTCCAGTATTATCAACGATTTTCGGGTGTCTAAGAAAAAAAAATGATTTTAGTATTATCAATGATTTTCGGGTGTCTAAGGACATCGTATTGATTCTAATATTATCAGCGATATTCGGGTGTCTAAGGACATCATTTTGATTCTAGTATCATCAACGATTTTAGGGTATTTAAGTACATAATTTTGATTCTTCAGTATTATCAACGATTTTCGGATGTCTAAGAAAAAAAATTTGATTTTAGTATTATCAATGATTTTCGGGTGTCTAAGGACATCGTATTGATTCCAATATTATCAGCGATATTTGGGTGTCTAAGGACATCATTTTGATTCTAGTATCATCAACGATTTTAGGGTATTTAAGTACATAATTTTGATTCCAGTATTATCAACGATTTTCGGGTGTCTAAGACATCGTTTTAATTCAACTACTATCAACGATTTTCCGCTCTCTAAAACATCATTAATTATTTTGATTCCAGAATAATCAACGACTTTTGTGGTCCTTTTGACTCCAGTTTTATCAAAGATTTTCAAGTGTCTAAGGACATCGTTTTGATTCATTAACAACAATTTTCTGGTGTGTAAGGACATTATTTGGAATCCTGTATAATCAACGATTTTCGGGTGTCTAAGACATCATTTTGATTTCAGAATTATCAACAATTTTCGGGTGTCCAATGACATCACTTTGATTAAAGAATAATCAACGATTTTCTGGTGTCTAAGGCATCTATTTGATTCCAGTACTATATCAACGATTTTCGGGTGTCTAAGGACGTCATTTTTATTTTACTTTTATACACGATTTTCTGGGGTGTAAAGACATCATTTTGATTCCAGTATTATCAACCATTTTTAGACTATTTTAGAGATCCGCGGGACATTGGAATTCCAGCAGATTAAAGACTTTTTTGACAGCATAGACAAAAATTGGTATACCTGTAATAGTCGTCATTGTTAATCTATTTGGTTATTGTTTAGCGAAACTCTGCACATTCCCATCTCGGCGCTTCGCGTTTTCGCTCGTGGGCATATCCAAACGCACTAAGGGCGATTTATGATTCAGCCCCTTCCACCCCAAGAGCTGAGAAAAATCTTTGCCTGTGAGTGTTATCAGCGATTTTCGGGTGTCTGAGGACATCTTTTGATTCCGGTGTTATCAATGATTTTCGGGTGTCTAAAAGACATAATTTTGATTACAGTTTTACCAACGACTTTCGGGTGTCTAGGAAATTGTTATTCTCATTTCAATCTTATCAAAGATTTTCGGGTGTCTAAGGACATCATTTTGATTCCAGTGTTGTCAATGACCTGCTGTTTTGAAGTTGACTTGACTAATATAGAGATCCGCGGAACATTGATTTAGCCCCACGCCCCCAAGAGCTGAGACCAAATTCCGCCCATGCCCACAAGACCGTAGCCATTATTTTGATTCTGTGGGGAGAGGTGTTTCTTCGGATTTCTGACGACCATTTTGTAGTCGTCCACATTTCTGAAAACACCTTTTTTAGTTGTCACAATTTCTGGAGAAACTTTTTCACCTTTTTTTAGTCGTCAAAATTTTGCCATACATGATAGTCGGATACTGTTGAAAGATTGTTTCTTTTCTTTGCGTTATATTAAGACAATGTAATTGTGTGAGATGTAATTGACTAATAGACTATAGTCTATTTTCATTCATGACTGACCCCTGCAAAAAATCCTTCGGGCGCCATGGATGGGGGGGGCCACGTCCCATGGGGATTTGAAATGGGGGGGGCCATGGCCGGATTGGCCCCCCCCCCCTGGATCCGCCCCTGCAACTGGGTAACAGTAATAAAACTTTATCTCCTATCTTCAACTCTCTGTAACGTGCTTTCTTATCATAATACTTCTTGTTCTTTTCATTTGCTTTATGTATGGCCTTCTGTGCCATATCACATGTTTCTTCTATTCTTTCTCTCAAATCGGTCATGTATGTATAAACATCTTTTACTTCATCTTCCACTTTCTCATTTGTCCAGAGTTCCTTCAATATCTGTATTGGTCCTCTGCATGACCTTCCAAAAATTAATTCAAAGGGTGTGAACCCATGACTTTCGTGTACAGTGTCTCGTAACGCGAACAATAATGGTGCTAAGAACCTGTCCCATTCCTTGACCTGTTCTCCTATTAGCTTCCTCAACGTTGCTTTTATTGTTCCGTTAAGTCTCTCCACACATCCATTTCCCATAGCATGGTAAGGACTAGTGAAAGTGTGCTTGATCAACAACATCTTGTTAACATCAGCCATCAGTTCTGAAGTGAATTGGCTCCCTCTGTCAGTATGGATTTTCTGAGGAACACCCATGCGACAATAAAAATTTGAACAAGGCTTCCGCCACCTCCTCTGTAGTTATTCCTTTCAGTGGAATCGCTTCTGGGTATCTGGTACTCAAATCCACTATCGTTAATATATAGCGATAACCTCTTGATGACATAGGTTCTATCACTCCGATAATGTCTACACAGACATGTTTGAATGGTACATCCAGTACCGGAAGATGTCCCATCGGTGCTCTGTGGCTCACCTTTTTATCCACCGACTTTTGGCATACATCACAACTCAGGACATACCTTTTAATTTCTTGTCCTATCGATGGCCAATAAAATTCATTCACAATTTTATCATGGGTCTTCTTCATACCCAAATGTGCTGACAATAGCGAGTTATGGGCCACGGCTAATACTTTACCTCTAAGTTCCTTCGGGACCATTAACTGCCACTTCGCATCATCTTCCGTTGTCTCCATGAATCTCCTATACAAAAATCCGTTCTTCTTCACATAAAGAACTTTCTCTGTTACACTGTCATCACCACTCCAATCAATTGCTTTATCCCAAAACTTCTTCAAAGTCTCATCTTTGCTTTGTAACTCTTTAATTTCTTTTGTTGATACATTTAAATCCGGCATCTCAGTAACTTTCAACTGTTTGTATTTTGTTACTTTCTTTGATTCCGCTCTGGTTTCAACTGCTGCTGTCGTTTGGCACACATCATCATTCTCGATGACGTCATCCGTTACATCATCATTTAATTCACTTGTGATTTCACTCGCAAAATGAACTTTCTTTTTGTCACTTTGTCCTTGTGACTCAACACTTAAAGATTTCTGAATCTTTTTCAATCTATCCTCTCTATTCTCGTTATCATCTGTATCACTCCGATCACAGTTTATCATGTTATCTGAAGTTTCTTTCACTACCAGATATTTTAGTCCCTTCATCCTACCGATAATTACTGGTTTCACCGGTTCTTCCATCACCATTGCTTCAACGTTTCCTGTAAAATACTCACTTTCAATATTAACCTTTGCTGTCGGAAAATTTCTCAATGTCCCATCGATTAATATGCATTGGGCTTCTCTTCCCGTGAAATCAACATCATTTACCAGCGATCTCTTGACAATACATGTGCTTGATCCAGAATCATATAGACAACTGGCAATCACACCGTTCACCTTTAGCTGACCTTCATTTTTATTCTCAAGGTCATCGCCATCATCTCTCCGATCAGTAACCATTGTACTTGCTGCCAACTGTATCGGTAATTCCTTCTTACGTTCTTCCTCTTTTTCAACTTCATTTAGTTTCAACTCTTCATTTGCTTGCGCTATCTTGTACGCCCTATTCTCATATACTTGTATAGCCGCCGCAGTATGTTTAACAACTCCTTTTTGTTTGTGTGAACAATCATATGACTTGTGTCCGGTTCGGCCACATGAGAAACAAGTTATCTTATGTTCAGCCGCCTGTTCGCTTTCTCTACTAAATCCTCTATTCATACTTCCATTATGATTCGTCTCCCTGTTCTGTTTCATGTCTCCTCGTCCTCTATTTATGTTTCCATTAAACCTCTCTCTTGATTTATCGTCGAACGGTTTCACATTCGGCCTTTCGTTACTGAATTTCACTGGAGGCCTTAGATTACTTTCTGTGTATTTATATCCGTGCGCCTCGATATAAGACTCGGCACAGTTTAATGTGTCCTCTAGACTCATCTTGCCTCTTTCTTTGAGGAACATCTTAAGTTCATTGCTACACGTAAGGTAGAACTGATCTCTTAATAATAAGTTCTCCATTCCTTCGTAGGTTTTCTCGAATCCAGCTTGAAGTAGCCACTGCTGCATATATCTCCTCAATCTATGCACAAAATCTGTAGGTGTTTCACCTGACTCCATTTTACTCATCTTAAACTTGTTACGATATCCACCCTCTGTTAATTGAAACCTTTTTAACAGATGTCTTTTCAAACACTCGTAATCTTGTGTCTCCTCAGATGACATTCTTTGATACACCTCTAACGCTTTTCCTTCAAGATGCTTGGCTAGCATCAGAGACCAATTTTCTGTTGCTATCTCGTATGCCGTGCATGTCCTTTCAAACCTTAATAAATATGCATCCAAGCAATCTTTATTCTCATTGAATACGGTACAGGGAATTTTATATCTTTCATTCCTCTGTTATGGTTACTGTTTCCTTGATATGAACCATCACCAACCATTGTGAATGTGGCTTCACCTCTATTCTGATTATTCCTAGAATCAATTTCTCTCATTCTTAATTCACATTCAAGCTTCTTGACCTCAAGATCCATTTCTCTCCTAGCTTGACATTCGGCCGCTTCACGAACCAATCTTGCCTCATTCTCACGACTTTCCCGTTCCAGTCTGGCGTCATTCGCCTCTCGTTCTCGTTGAACCCTGGCATCATTCGCCTCTCTTTCAATTCTGGCGTCATTCGCCTCTCTTTCAATTCTGGCGTCATTCGCCTCTCGTTCTCGTTGAATCCTGGCATCATTCGCCTCTCTTTCAATTCTGGCGTCATTCGCCTCTCTTTCAATTCTGGCGTCATTCGCCTCTCGTTCTCGTTGAATCCTGGCATCATTCGCCTCTCTTTCAAGTCTTACTTCATTCGCACGACTTTCCCGTTCTCGTTCAAGCCTAGCATCAGCTATTTTTGCTAACTCTAATTCTTGTGCTCTGGCTGCTTGTGCCTCTTCTCGTGCCCTGACTGCTTGTGCCTCTTCTTTAAGCTTTCGATCTTCTCGGTCACGCAGTCTGTCTTCTCTTGCTTCCTGCTGTCTATCACGCACAAACGTCTTCAACTCATCACCTTCCATCCCCATCTCTTTAGCGAGTTTAACCCACTGTTCATGTTCTCCAAGTGACATGGTCTACTTACTTGTTTACTTATTTAACAAGTATTTCCAATAGCTTTCGCTATATAAGAATTAAATTCTTCAAAAGATAATCTTAAAAAAGATTAATAAAATGTCCCCTCTTGAAATGCGTACTCTGTGGTTACGCGAGGTTAATCGTATGCTTGACCTTAACCTTTACTAAACAATTCGCATCGAGTAAACGCTTATTAATAAAGTCGTTCTTTCGCGATCGCAACAGCGATAACTTTTAAATTATACATTTTCAATACTTGAGATTAATGTTCGTTGATATTTCGAGTGTTAGTTAAAAAATCCAGTTTTAATATTCCGGAACGTAGGACCCCATAGTTGTCGTATCCCGTGTAAAGGGCACTTTATTATCCTAGTGGTTAATCGGTTGGGTTTAACTTACTCAAGAAATTCTTCCAAATTCAACAAACTCCCAGTTCTTATGAAATATATATAATATAAAGTTATTCAATATCATTCATATGCACAAACAAATAACAATCCTATTTACCTAGTGTGGCGAGTTACTTAGGAAATATTATATTTGCGCTTATCTGTCGAGTTGTTTGAACTCGAATGTCTTCGGCTCTCTCCGTCGTCCAATCGTCGCAGTCAAGAATGTTGATCAGACGGTTGAAATGCAGTCATGGAAGCAACCACACCAATCGCCTTACTCGTATCTTGCCGTGAATCAGTTGCACACAAGATGAATCGTCGCATTCACCTCACAGCTCTTCTCCAGTTGACCAAACGTCCCTCGTACTTCACACGCCGAATCAGCTGTTCGCTAGCCGATTCAAATTACACGACTCTTCAGACTGTTGCCTAAGAGTTCGTCTTCTTCGCAAGTGTCTCACACTTCACACGATGATTATTATGCACTAACGCAAATTTCTCATTTAAATTGCGTTGCACTTAATGCACAATACTTTGAACTATCGGTTGATCGTCCGAACAGTTCAATTACCTTCGTCTCTACTCTGAAAATCACAACTTTGGATTGATCACCTCAGCGAAACAACCACCATTTCCAGATATACCTGTAGAGAGTCAAAAGCTTAACGTCCACTTCGCTGACGTCATTTTTAACTCGTCACGTCATTCGCTTCCAGTCTGCACCAATCACGAATAGGATTAGCGTCCTTTGTTGTCATGGTAATCTTGACCACTCGTTATTACGCTTAGCTGCAGTCATTGGTTTTATGTATTAATATTTTATATGTTGCCACACATATTACCTAAACTCGCCATTTAAATTGTCTAGCTTAACTTCTACCTATAATTAATAATTATACATGCATAGCAAGTGTTTAATTTGATAATCATTTAATATAACCACGACAATCTGTATGTGTGAATGACTGGATATCTTTGTGCATATTTTCTGGACGTATATCCCTACGTGTCTGTTCTGTGTGTCTGTGCGTGTGGGCGTCTGTCTCGTGGGCATATTTATGGGAGGGGTTACGGATTCAAACTCCCTGAAATTAATAATTAATTATACTGAAATTTAAAAAACCATTTCTTTCAAATTCTGTGTATTTTACGGCCATTTTCACTGGAATCCTCCCCTCCCTATGGAAGCCTGGGAATTTTTCTGGCTGTACCTCTGGTCTGTCTGCCTACGTGTGGTGTGGTGTGGTGGTGGTGGTGGTTGGGGGGGGGCAGCCAAGCAAATGTGCTAATTATGGGGTCGTGTATACTGTGGACGAAGTGACGAACTATAGTCTAGAGTCTAGACGGCATAAGTCCACACGACCACAGGCAGATATCAGATCTTCAATTCGCTGTATTTAGTCACATCTTACATAAAACTTTATCAACTATTAAGTATTAAGTGTTTCTTCTTCTCCATCCGTTTCCATCCTTCTTTTCTTCTTCCTGATCTTCTTCCTCCTGATCTTCTTCCTCCTCTCCTTCATCCTGTTGTAACTCTTCCATCTGTTCATCCTGTTCCCCCTCCTGCTATTCTCCTTCTTAGTCTTCCTCCTCCTCCTCGTCCTCCTCCTCCTCCTTCTCCTCCTCCTCCTCCTCCTCCTCCTCCTCCTCTTCTTCTTCCTCTTCCTCTTCCTCTGCTTCTTTTCCATCTCCTCCTCTTATTCCTTCTCCTCCTCTTCCTCCTCTTCTTCCTCCTGCCCCTCCTGCTCCTCCTCCTCCTTCTCCTTCACCCTCTCCTCCTTTTCCATCTCCTCCTCTTCCTCATACTAAAACAGATTTCGTTGAGACAAGAATGTTTGTAAGGCGAATGATCGGTTGGACTAGGGTTTGGGTGATTCAAAATTACATGACTTTACAGCATGAAATTACATTACTTTACGCCATGAAATCACTTGGCCTAACGTTGAAAGTTGAACATTGCAGACGTTGTGGCTGGGAGTGAATGTCGTCCTACTGTGGCGGTCATTTCTCTACTACAAAATGAATCCAAAGTTCTTCTATCTACACGAAATGCTCGGAGTAAGTAGGACTACTTCGAGTGCATTGTATCCGTTCAGATAAGACAATGTGAACTTCAGATAATGTGATTTAGCGCTGGCGTTCAAGCGAATGTGATGAAAAATGCAGTATTGGTCAATTTGGAATTTTAGATTATGTTTGTAATGGCGATAGTATCATGCCAATGGAGCTGATGATGATGGTGATGTCAGAGCTGCTTCTGATGATAAAGATGATGATGATGATGATGATGATGATGGTGATGATGGTGGTGGTGATGATGATGATGACGATTATGACGATGCAACGACGACGACGACGACGACGATGATGATGATGATGACGACGACGATGATTGATTGATGATGATGACGACGACGACGATGATGATGATGTTGTTGAATGATAAATTCAATTTCTTCAATATTAAATCTAGGCTGGACTCTGTACATCTCGTGCCACAGCAAGTCTCATCAACCTCAACCTTGGAATGCTTCTGCTTCCAGTCTGTCGTCTACTCGCAATCCATCGCTCAGAGTTCGTCATCTTATTAACAGTTGTCTCACAATAATTAATTTTTTATATTCATTTTCTCATAATAATCATTATAATTATATTCCTTTCTCATAATAATTATTATTATTATATTCATTTTCTCTTAATAATCATTATAATTATATTCATTTTCTCATAATAATAATTATTATATTCATTTTCTCATAATAATTATTATTATATTCATTTTCTCATAATAATAATAATTATTATATTCATTTTCTCATAATAATCATTATTATATTCATGAACACAGAGTCATTATTATCTGCAGCAACCGAGCAGAAGTCCGTTTCCAGATATAAATAGATCTAGAGGCCGACTTCCGATTCTTATTCTTGCTAGTCCTCTTGTTCTTCGTCTGTCTCATCCTCGTCTTCCTCCTAGTCTCTCTTCCTCTGCTTCTCCGTCTCCGTCTTCCTCTCTCTCTCTGTCCCTCTCCCTCTCTTCTTATTCCTCTCCCTCATTCTTCCTCTCCATATCTGTCTCTGTCTATCTGTCTCTCTGTCTCTCTGTCTCTCTGTCTGTCTGTCTCTCTCTCTCTCGCTCTCTCTCTCTGTCCCTCCCCTCTTCTTATTTCTCTATCTCATTCTTCCTCTCAATATCTCTCTTTGTCTTTCTATCCCTCTGTCTCTCTCTGTCTGTTTTGCTCTGTCTCTCGCTGTCTCCCTGTGCCTGCTCCTTCCTTGTCATCTCTTCCTCTTCCTTTCACTTCTTTTCTCTTCATCATCTTTATTTTCCAGAGACTGAACCATCTCCCTGTGACAAAGTTTGAGCAATAATTTCAGTTTATAATTAAGGGAAATATGCAAACAACTGTCAAATTATTAAGAAAATGTGGACATATCGAGAAAAAAAGTATCGAGAAAACCGGATTTGAGCAGAAATTTAGAGTATGCAGAAAGTAGATTTATACAGCGTGTAGACAAAGAGCGATATTTCTCGAAAACTTGCCTACATAAAATCTCCGTCAACATAAAATGTTCTTGAATCTTTTCAGTTTTCCAAGCAGACAGTTCGAACAGCCTTAGACAATGCCAAGGGTTTCCACGAGCTTTGTGCCTGGCTTCTAACGGCTTCCTCAGGTAATAATTGTATTTGAAACTGATGCTCATCTTAATTGTTAGCATATATATATATATATATATATATATATTTTATATTCATTATTCGCAATGTTTTATTGCTTTTTAATTTGACCGTATAAATTATTCAGGAATGCATTCGCTACCTCTGATATTTTTATCGACAGATGTGCGTGAACAACTGCATTTAAGATATGCCCGCATGCACGCGTGCTAGCATGCACTCGCAAATACACGTACATGTATAGCCTAGTCGTATAATAATTATATGCCCTATATGGACGTGCACGGTCAAAGATTGTCTTGATATGCTGCGTGTACAACACTGTACATATTCGATGATCGTAGGGCTTGTTTTAAGGGATTCGTAGAGCTGCACAACTCCTTTTCCCCATTTCCATCCTCCAAGCAATTTTTAACTGCACAATATTGCTGTTTCAGCTGCACAAATCCATTCAGAACTGTGTGCTAAACTATTCCTGCCTACCGATAAAAATCGTAAACAACACACAATCCCATGAGGCACTAATCTCCTCTCTCTCTTCTCCGGTCTTTTATTGCAGGTCTTTGTTCTATCTGGCGAACGCTGAAGTCTGAACTCTAAACAACCTATAGTGATGGACGAAACGCTCGTCAATAAGCCGGTGCCCTGTGCTTAGATCCGGAGTAGAGTTATAGAAATTAAAATTTTACGATCATTTTTTCGTATGATGCACTTCAATTGAACTTTACTTTACCGTATCTTATCTTTGGAGCGCTACCCATTTTTGCGAGTCAGTGCTATAAAACTATCAGCAGGCAATTTAGTATACACTTTACGCGAAGATTGTCTCTGAAGGACTTGAATGGTAAGAGGCGCATTATATATTCCCAAATAGGACGATAGTTGGCCTATAGGCTAAGTTCCTTAAGACTCGGCAGTCTGCAAGATGCAAATAAATTTTCCCCCGCAATCGACTTAGATTCTTAGAAGCTTGATTAATTCTTGACACTAAGTTCTCGCCCTGAAACAGATAGCCTAAGCTTAAACGTTAAGCCTTATATCTCGGTCCTCCATTTAAACCGTACGCCATCTGTATACATAGGTCTACGCTGATAACCGAAATGGAAATCTTATTTCACTAAAAGGAAAGGTCAAGGGCTCATAGATTAATATCCAAAAGTTCTTGTGAAGAGTCTATGATAATTGCCTGAGTCATGGAAAACGGTGTCTGGCCAAAGAACCTCATTCAATGCCCCCCCCTCTTCCGGAAAATATTGCCCGGCACTGACAAAGCAGATAACGCATCTGAGTCGCAGAAGTTGGGGGGCAACTTCAGGGTTATTAATTAACAGGCGCCTGGACCAACAAGTAACTAATTAGCACAATGATTTAAATCATTAGATTTACTGGAGAGGACGATAAAGGCGCTAGATGAATATGAAGCTAGGTTACACTTACAGGCGTGCTCGCTTTCTGTTGTAGTCGCTCATTTATGTGGTCATGTCTTCAATGCCTACAACTTTTCTGCCAACTACAGCTTCAGGTTTAAAGACATCAACGCCGCGACATACAAAGGAGAGGTATGTCCTTACCTTGGTTATATTAATCACCTCTCATGCTGCGCTGTGCTTTTATATCATAGGTCTATACATGATGGCCGGACTATGTATAGGATTGAGTTTTGAACAACCTCTGACTCGGAGGGGAGAGGGAAGGGGAGAGGGAAAAGGAGAGGTAGAGGAGAGAGACAGAGAGATAAAGACGGAGATAGAAAAGGAGATAGAGAGGAAGAGAGACGGAGAGAGAGAAGAGAGAGACATGAAGAGGGAGAGAGCGATACAGAGAAGGATGGAGCGACAGGGAAAGAACCATTCTCTTCGGATGAGAGATGTACGAGGCTGTTTCGGACATACATGTACGTGTATTATTTTATTTATTTATACTTACTTTCTAATACATATATAATTATTAATTATGTTCTATTGCATAAAATTATGTATGTACAACATTGTACATATAGTAAGTTATTTATTTGCTAATTTTATTTTTTTACACACACATTTTTATTTGTCTGCTTGTCTTTTCTAATGGGGCTTTTTATAGAGCGTTTTAAAGACAGTTTTGAAAGGAGACAGTATTGAACAGAATATAAGACCTAGATATCTATCCCTAAAAATTACAGCAAGATAGGATGGAATCGGGTGTGATCAGGCTCTTGAGAGCCGGCTCGGTCAAGAGTTTTGATTGTAGTCGAACCGATCTTACACGACACGGGTCCTCACCAGATTCATGGGCTGCGAGGGCCGACATCGTGGCATGCAAAATCAATCCTACGTTAAAAGACAGACTAGTAGTGTTTGAAAAAGAAAAGAAAGTGAATACGGAATATTCACAGGGACGTTAGTTCCACGTTTCACACAGCCATCCATCATTGGCTAATTGATGAAATAGCTGTGATCTTGTGGACGTTCCTGTCTAGCGTACAACATTGTATAAATTAATTGTTTTGGTAAAGTGTTGTAACCTCCTAGGCTGCCTCTGAAACGCTGCTTGAAAACAAGTCCTCACAGAGAATCAGAATAGTACTATCTAGGAAGTATAACGATACCTCCGGATAATTAGTAAATATATGCGAATAAATGTTTGAGCCACGAGACGTATAACTCTTGATGCACTTTTATAACCGCTAGAGCTTGCTACTTTCATTCCATTGGGTGGAAAGAAATGTAATGTAAAAGCAAATATCGCAGAAATTTCTCAGCGTGACACTTTACTGAGCAGCTGATTTGCTGACTGATCACCATGGCAACCGAACTCGTCTACTTGTTCGATAGACAATATGCAGCTGTAACCATGGCAACCGGTATTTGACGTGCGCTCTATTCTATTATTCCCAAAATAATTAAGGCAACAATCAAGTTACGTCACGTCTTTATCGACTGTTATATTACGTGTTCGCCCTTGGCTGCAACTGCTGAAGGGCATTGCGGGTTGAGATTTAAACCTCCGCTCAATAGGTAATTACCGAAATTTTAAAAACATTGTGTAGGCCTTTTCTGCGACCATAGTAATCCATTAGATTGACCCCAAAAATGTCTTTCACTACGCCCTCTGGTTGTAAGCAAATTTATAACATGGTCGTGTCCAATTGTCCATGTCACAGAGGATAATGTATACTATAGATGTTGCTCCATGTTTTTTGTTTTTGTTTGCAGAGTCCTTGTCTGATTGTGCTGAATTCTTGTAAGTATAGATACTGCTGCATTCGAACCTTTTTTGTTATGCCGTGTTCGATGGTTTCCGTGCTGGTCTGTATGAGTAGGCCTACACTGACCGTACACATGTAGGCATAGTTGTAAAAAAGTTTTTTCGGTTTTTTATTCTCTCCCAAAACACGTGGGTTTTTTTCTTTTTTTCCCATCGTTTTTTATCGTACACATGTAGGGAAGATGAGACTGTTAGCGAGAGAAATTACCCCGTCCTCATAATATGCCGAGGTTATGAAAATGAGGCCGCTAACACGTCGTATATAAGGAACTGTTTTCTCGTCGTTTCTGCCCGATCTTCCGATGCAATAAATGGATAATAAAAATCATTAGACTATTGTTCATGCAATAGACTAAATGTTGCAAAATTAATGTTTGAATCCACGTTTCAGCATTTCATGGGTAACATTAAAATAGTATTTTTTATTGATGTCTATTTAAGCTTTAATTACCTTGCAACATAATTCAAGCAATAGTAGCCTAGTCCTACTATTAATAATTAAATATTTATTGTATTTAATGCTTTTAATGACCTTTTATAGCCCAGCTGATAGCAATGGACATCTATAGCAGCCAGGCCCGCATTAAGGTTAGTGCGGGCCCGGGTGCTGCGACAATTTTGCGGGCTCCTTCTGTCAGCCAACGGTTCACAAGGCACAGGGATGCCACTCTCAATTTTAAACAGGTCAGATCCGGCCGAAAAAGATTAGAAAAGGCTAGATTGAGAATTTCTGAGAAAATAAATGGATTTCTCGATTTTTTTGCGTTTGAAATTTAAATTTCTGAGGACCTTTTTTATTCATCCGACCAAATTTGCTCCTTTTTCCGAAAAAATTTCTGGTGACTTTTTAAAAATCTTTCGCTACAAAATGTACAATTTGTGGGGTTCGTATTCACACTATTTTTGATTTTTCCACGTCTTTTGTGCATTTTTACTTTTTAAAAGTCTATTTTTATGCGTATAAAGTCGGAAAAACCGCCGTGAGAAAAAAAGGTTAAATCCTGAAAAAACCCTAGAAACATAGACAAGGCCGAAAAACCTAGATCTAGGTGGAAAAAGCTATGAGAGGCATCCTTGACAAGGCATGCATATAATTCTTCGCGCTCATAGATTTTTCACAGGCACTGGAACAGTCGGTAATAATCGTATTCGTAAAAATTGACACCTGCACATAGGGGCCAGACGGGCACTTGCCCTGCAAAATTGAAACCTATGTTTAACTAATATCTGTATTAGCTTACTTAAGGCTCTTAGTAAATTTCTTAGCCCTAAAGCACTAGATAGGCTACACTTCAGAAATTGTGATGTAGAAACCTAAACTAAAAATGCACATGTTGTTAACTTCCTGCTTTGCATTTTTCACGCTCTTTCTAAATAATTTAGCCATTACTAGCTCATAATTTCCAATGAAAAAATATTACAACAACGGTAAATTCCTGCGAGTTCAAAAAATTTATAAATAGTTATAAAGTTCGAGTTCATAAATCTGATGTGTGGCAGAACTGTGGAATGGCATCGTATTTCTTAACCCTTGGGCTACCAGGGGGTGGTATCCACCCCCCCTAGGTTTTTTCCAAATAAAACTTTTTTCGTTTGGAATAAAATTTTGACGTTTTAGGTAGCTGTAGAGGATTCATTTGCACACATTTTGAGCTAAAATGTGTGATGATATACCATACCATTCAAAAGTTATACCCGATATACCCGAGGCACCAGGGGGGTGGATACCACCCCCCTTAGATTATCGGCTGTATCTTATCCGCCCTTTGACATGAAGAGACACGAATTACATCATTCTGTAGAGGGAATTCCAGTGAGTTCAAGGAAGATTCGAAGTAAACAAATTATTAAAAATCCCTGGATGACACGGGGCCTACTTAAATCTAGTAAAAAGAAGGAGCAATTATATCTGAAATTTATAAAAAATCCTAGTGAAGTTAATAGAAATAAATTTGTTAAGTACCGGAATAAATTTAAAACAGTTAGAATAAAAGCTGAAAAATACTATTATGCCACTGAATTCGACAAATATAAAGGCGATCTTAAAAAAACTTGGAGCCTAATAAGGTCGATAACTAATATGGGATCACGCGATACGACCATAGAATCGTTAAATGTCAACGGTGCTAAGATTGAAGATGCTGAAGACATAGCTAATAAACTTAATGATTATTTTGTAAGCATTGCCCAAGTTTTAGACGACAAAATACCCGACTCTTCAGATTCATTTATGAAGTATATGAAGCCCCCTCCATTGAGGTCCTTTGGTTTAATCCCAACTTCCTCTAGTGAGGTTTTGAACCTAAGCCAGTCCATACGTACTACACACAGCAAGGGCATGGATGACATAGACCCGTGTATTGCGGGTCCTAATATTGATTGCATTGCCCAGCCTTTAGCAGAACTGATTAATTGTTCTTTCACTACAGGCATCTTCCCGCAGCCATTAAAAATTGCAAAGGTTATTCCTATCTATAAAAAAGGCGAGAGAGACAATTTGACCAATTATCGTCCGATTTCTGTCCTTCCTTACTTTTCTAAAATATTTGAGAAAACAATGTATAGCAGACTGTATGAATTTGTTACGAAAACTGACATACTTTTCCCGTCGCAGCACGGCTTTCAATCGGGTCACTCCCCATATATGGCCCTGTTATCTATGCAAGATAGAATCTCTAATGCAATAGATAATAATGAATTTTCCTTGGGTATTTTTTTTGACTTGGCGAAAGCTTTTGATACTGTTAATCATAAAATTCTATTAAATAAATTAGAAACATATGGCATACGTGGTCTGCAACTCAGTTGGTTTGCCAGTTATTTGGATGGGAGACGCCAATGTGTTGAAAATAACGGCAAACGTTCCACTTTAAAAAGGATCCTATATGGTGTCCCACAGGGATCAAATCTAGGACCCCTATTGTTTCTCCTCTATATCAACGATCTCCCGAACGTCTCTAACCGCTTGTTCTTCATCCTTTTCGCAGATGATACGAACGTGTTTTATTCACATTCTTGCTTGCATACGCTATTTCAGATCATAAATGTGGAGCTGGAACTTATTGCCGACTGGTTTAAAGCTAATAGATTGTCTTTAAACTTGGAAAAAACTAACTACATCCTGTTTAAATCGCATAGGAAAAAAATTCCACTTGGTGAATTTCAATTAAAAATTAACGGCATCTCTCTCGCTTCTGTAGAATCTACTAAATTTCTGGGAGTTTATGTTGATAGCCATTTAACATGGAATGAACATATTGCTCATGTCGCCTCAAAAATAGCAAAAAATATTGGAGTAATGGCTCGAACTGCTTACATTTTACCATCTAGTATTAGGATTAAACTATACTATTCCTTAGTACATCCATATCTCTCTTATTGTAACATAGTGTGGGCTTCTACTTATGTCACAAGATTATATAGAGTTATTATTTTGCAAAAAAGAGCTCTTCGTCTTATTGTGGGAGCTCCATACGGCTCTCACACTGCCCCCATATTTCTCAACCTTAGAATTTTAAAACTCGACCAGATTTGGACTTTGCAAATAGGGGAATTTATGTACCGGTTTGATCGAAGCCTTCTGCCACCTATATACAAAAATTATTTTCAGCTTTCATCCCAGGTTCATTCTCATTTTACAAGATACTCTTCTTTGTACCACCGAACCTATGCTCGCACTAACACGCGCCAGTTTTCTATTAAGTCTAGTGGGGTTACCACTTGGGAAAAAATTCCAAGAGAAATAAAATTGAGCCCCAGTATTTGGACATTTAAGAAGAAATTTAGCGCCTTTCTAATAGAAGGTACCAAATAAAATTAAAGTAGTGTTCGCTCAGTATGTGCATTGCAGTTGGTCTCTGTACAGTACAGTTCAGTAGCCTATAGTTAAGATTTTTTTGTTCTTTTTCATTATTGTTTGTGACTCAGCAGTGTTGAGGTTTTCAGTTTCCTGTTTTTGTGTTTTGTTTTTTCTTCCGTTCTCTAGTATAAGTTGCTTTATCTTTTTTTGTCAGTCACTGTGTTGATTTTGCAAAGACTTCGTCATGGCCACCTTGCATCGTCAAGTCATTAATAGTTGGTGTCCCTAGACAGCGGGATTTTTAAAAATCCCTTTAGGGCCTCCCTTTTTTGTAGCCAATGTGAACGATGTGTGAACCTTTCATGTATACTGGTTGCAAAATAAAAATATTTGATTGATTGATTGATTGAATGTGGGGCTACATTTTGGTGGTCAGTGGTCACGGAGTTGTCTTTTTACAACCGGAAGTGCTCAAAATAAATAAAAATATATAAAAAAGGTGTTTTATTTTCATAAAATTTTCATGTTTTTCCTATTAAACATTATTCATAATTTATTTTTCAAGAGAAGTAAATTATGGCATTCTATAGAGGGCATTTAGGGCTACTTTTGATACTAATTAATTTGACATTTGATGACCGGAAGTGCTCAAAATAAATTTAAATGTGTGAAAATGTTGGGTTTTTTTTACAACGTAAACCGATAAGTCTGCGTAAACGTTCTTCAGCAGCTAATACATGTTTTTTTTTCTTTTTATTGTAATTAAAACTAACTTATTACTAGTTTTTATAGTTGTATATTGGTTTTATTATATGTAAACTATTTTTAAATAAATAAATTATGTTAAAAACACACAGAATCTAATATTTTGCTTATGTGAAAGTATGCATTTTGTGAAATCGACGGATGCCTACGGAAAAAATTCATAATTCCGGGGTGCTTTCATATATTTCAAACCTAAATATACCATTTTGTGCAGAAATGAATGCTGAATCCATTGATGTATTACAAGTTATGATATCTCAAACCAAACCCAAAATCCAGGGGGGTGGTAACCACCCCCCCCCCTTGGTAGTCAGTGTTACAAAAAAGCTTGGCAGCCTGAGGGTTAATGTTGCAGCATTCTTGCTAAGAAATGTCATCATTTCCGAAAATGTGGGGCCTCAAAATTGCGGGCCCCCAAAGCCGCGGGCCCGGGTGCTGCAGCACCCTTAGCACCTACCTTAATGCGGGCCTGATAGCAGCGCTCTGTTTGCGGGAACCATGAGAGTACAAGCAAGTTTTAATTATTAATTAATTAATTCAGGATAATTATACTATCAGTGATATGAATGTTATTCTCACTAAAAAATATTAAATTTTGTACCAAAAAGCAGTATAACTATAATGATGTTTTCCTGTTTAGTACCAGGTATAACAGGGTTACTTTTGACGGCCATTCTATTGCTGTTGATCTCCACTGCCACGCTAAGAGTAAGGTAAAATTATGCCATCGTTTTTCAAATTCACTGTAGTTAATAAGAAATTAATTATTAAGCTCTATGCCTTCTATGGCATTCAGTTGTGTTGACATGTTGCAACATTAATTGAAATAATAATTATCTCTTTCCAGTGTTTTGATACAAGTATGTGTTGGCTATCTACTATAGCATTTTTTCTTTAAATTTTCAGTTATATTAATACTTCTATTTTGTTTCAGTTGTGTTGGGTATTTCCCTCTCCCCAATTATTTCGTTTTTATTATGTTGTGTATTTCTCTTCCCCAATGATATATATAGGCCTATATATATAATATATATTATATAATATCCATTTAATCATGTTGATATTTTCTCTTAGTAAAAAAAGTATATCCACATGTGCGATTAAGATACCTTGATTTTGTTTATTTCCTTTAACTTAACTCGTTGATGGAATGCTTGATGAATGTTTTCAGGCGCTGCAACTACAATCTGTTTTGGTACAGCCACAAACTGTTTATTGTCTTCTACATTATCGTTCTTCTGCACGCCTTCAGGTTGGTCATTGTTTCTACACGTTGATTACAATGACTCATACATTTATAATTATAATACACCATGGTTTTCGTACTGGCGAATGCCATGATTGTGATAATAACGAAGACGACGATGAGGACTGTATTGCAGTATATAAGTCCTACATTGATTCACAATACAATATAATTTCCGAGGTCTGTTTTTTCATCTTAAGCCGCAAGTTTGGGGAAATGCTTTCATTAGTATTTAATCCAGGCTCTATAGGTTTCGAACTTAGAAAAGTGGGAATGCGGTAGGGAGTGTTACTTTGAAGGCGCTATATCAAGTATAAACATGTAAGTAGTTTATTCGAAATATAGATTAAAGAAAATAGGTAAATTTACGTACATCAATATCAAATTTCATATCGTTATGGCGAATAAGGGAAGTTCTTCCACAGAGGAGATAATATTATACCAATCTGCAATCAAAACTACATCTTCAATCACATTTTGATTGATTGATTGATTAGTTCATTGATCCATCCATTCATTAATTATTCATTTATTCACTCAATCATGAATTCATTCATCCATTCATTCATTCATTCGCTCACTTTTTATGTCATTATTTTTTAATTCTTTCATCCATTCATTCATCTATCCATCCATCCATCCATCCATCCATCTATCCATCCATTCATCCACCCATTCATCCATTCATCCATCCATTCATCCCTTCATTCATCCGTTAAATCATTCTCTTGTATACTATTATAGAGGAATCCTTACGGAGCAGATCAATCTATCGGATCATGTTCCCGGATGCATCTACTTGAATAATCTCTCTGATCCTTCGCTTGATCCACAACCGGAACCGGAAGCGGTCGTCGGGATTCCAATCTCCGAATGGAAATGCAGCAAAGATCCGCAGTTCGCAGCCATCGGAAGTTCGGTAAATTATACGTTCTGCGGAAATCTGAAACCGGTTCTGGATTCAGCGTTACTTAAATTAAACATCGCTTGATGACTGAACTTATGCCATCACTTGTCAGTTACATCCATGCCTTTCTTAGCTAAAATTTGTAAATTGTTACGGTTTAGGCCTACTGTTTAGATACAATGTATGTACAACATTTAATTATAATGTAGCCTACCGGTAGTAAAATTCCATCAGACAGCTGTAGAATAATAATACAGAGTTGTGAATCTGCTAATGTGGACGTCATATTATTAGACATTTGTTTTGCATTCAAACATTTTTTAGACCCCGCTCTCCCGCCGTACGCACCAGTGCGCTAATCGCTTATATCCGGTGATCCCAACCCTCCCTGCGTAGCATATACGTGAGCACTGAGCAGCCCGTTGCCCTATTCGTGGAAACTCCGCCACGGTTTCTACTCTTGCCAGTGCCAGTACCAAGCTTGGATAAAGGAGGAGGACGACACTAATCATCTTTCATTATAATACGACACAGCATCGTTAAGCAGCAACATGCAAGCATAGGTGCAATCACGTCCTAAAAGTTGGGGGGGACCATAATGAATCACGTCCTAAAAGTTGGGGGGGACCATAATGAATCACGTCCTAAACGTTGGGGGACCATAATAATAAAGTTAGGGACCACTCAAAAGTTGGGGGGACGCGTCCCGTGGGTCCCAAAAGGTGGTTGCGCCTATGCATGCAACCCTATTGATGGTGTTTCGTTTAGAGTTGGATGTGGGTGATTGGTCCATTGTTCATCTACATCTGCGATTCCCTCTATCGCTACCTGTACAGTCGTCAGCATCCTGCATCCGTGGTTGCTGCTCGTCTCCATCCTCCCAAAGTCATCGAAGTGCTTTTCCATTGTGATGGTTTCTCCTGCCGCCCGGGACAGGCAGGTGCCCTCTCCCCGTCAACCTCACTTCTAAGACCACAATAATTGTTTGTGTCATGTTGTAACATGTGTTGTCACATGATGTTGTAACATGTGTTGTCACATGATGTTGTAACATGTGTTGACGCATGATGTTGTAACATGTGTTGTCACATGATGTTGTAACATGTGTTGACACATGATGTTGTAACATGTGTTGTCACATGATGTTGTAACATGTGTTGACACATGATGTTGTAACATGTGTTGTCACATGATGTTGTAACATGTGTTGTCACATGATGTTGTAACGTAGTGTCGTAATAGAATTTGGTGATATGATTATATGGTGTAATAGAATGTTGTAGAATAATGCTGTCATGCCTGTTTTTTTACGTGTTGTTGTCACATAATGTCTAACATATTGATTTTCCATAATGTTGCAACATAATATTAATTTTGTATGACTAATATTGTAGTGTAGTTAGTTAGGCTACATAATGCCGCAGCATCATGTTGTAAAAAAGTTGAAACAAAAACGTAGTTACATAATGTAGTAACATGATGCTAAAACATGATAATTTATTAAAACCTTGTTGTAACATAATAATTTTAGTACCGTCATATACGGTAACTGTTTTACGTTGATATTGTAAGAACGTGTAGGGTATTGCGAGTTTAACACATTTACAGTTAAGCAGAAAAGATCCTGCATTACCTTGCCTTATTATCTTCCTCAGTTTACCTTCATATCGTAACTCGAAACGATTTCATGTGAAAGGTATAATTATACATTCTTCTTCCTCTTCTTAAAATTATTTTATTTGTCCTGTTGTAGTTCATTCTCATTCGATGTCCGGAAATCTCAACTCTAGAGTGGCATCCGTTCACTGTTTCCAAGGTCAGCTTCATGATGGTCTATGATTAAACTCACCGATGTGATCTAATTTAATCTAATCTATTGACTTCTATAGAGCCTCAATACGGTATCCTTAGTGGTACAGTACAGCAACAAACGAGGTTTGCATTACACGAAACCTCTTGTCATACAGTAGTCGTACAGTGTTTGAAAAATACAATTGGTCAGCGAAACTGGGTTATAGATATGACCCAGTTTTGCTGACCAATTGTATTGACCCAAAATTTGATTGGTTATAGAGACTGGGTTAAAACCCAGAGAAATACTGTTGGTAAGATAAAATTGGGTCAAAGCCCGGGTGGAATCTTATTGGTCAGAGAAATTGGGTCAAACCCCAGATGAAACCGTATTGGTCAGCGAAATTGAGTGAAAGGAATCCGATTGGTTCGAGAAACTACGTTTCAACCTATTCGAATGACTTAAAGCCAAGAGGAAATCCGATTGGTTAGCGAAACTGGGTCGAAACCCAAGCAAAATGCGATTGGTCAGATGAACTAGGACTAGGTTGAAGAAGACCGGGCGAAATCCAAAAGTTTCAACGCACAAATTTGCGGTTACAATAACAGAATATAAATGATATATTTATATGCCAGGAGATAACTCTATAAAAGGTGTTGAAGGCTTTAGATCTGGCATTATAATGCGATCTGTTGAAATGTTTTTTTGTAGTGTCCCAGCAAGGATGATCCCAATTTTTCCATTCACCTGAAGAGTTCAACCGGAGATTGGTCAGGTATGGAATATGAGTAACACACCTTTTTTAAAGTTGGAAAGAATATTATTTAGGTCTGCGTCACAAGCTGCTATACATCATGAGAAAGTGTATAGATGGCTGTTTAGGCTGCTTAGAAACAAACGCCTCCTTAATAAGAAAACTCATCAGAGTAGGTCACAACTTGTAACTTTAAGCTAGGGTTTCTGAGTTTTATATAGCGCATTTTGTAAATATTTCAAGAACGTCACTAGTATGTATGTTGATTTTGTATTCATTATTTTTTGTGTATTTTCTTAGGTCGTTTCTTCGACCACTTCTCTTCTCTCTCACCAATCAACCACGTTTTGTTTCCGCCTGCAAAAGTCAAAAGAGAAAGGTAGGTAGGCCTAAATAAACTAAGGCCCCTACTCTACTCTACTGGTAGGCTACATTATATTCAGAATAGTTACTATAGAATTGATGCATTGGTTAGAATTTGATGCTGTGACTGTTTGCATGGAATTATAAATCTGTCTGTAGGCTACAATATACTTGAGAGTAGGCCAATGACCTGTGCTTCATTTCGCAGGCGCGGATTCAGAGGGGGGCGGAGCCGGCGTACGCCCCCCCCTAAACCTGCTCAAACTAAACTGACCTAATACTAATATAATTGCAATTTGGGAATAGGATGTTTGAAGTAGCTGGACCGGCAGAATGGAGCTCTCTTACCGTAGCTCTCTTACCTACTTACCTGAGTTGCTAGCAGACGTTGCCCACGTGACCAATGACGTTTGCCGTTACGTCATTCACAAAGTTCATGCACAGACAAAATTTAGGCTACGTAAATAGAAATTGGTCAATTTAAGAATAATTTTTATGTCGAGTGGTCCGCCGTCAAAACGGCTTAAACAAGCAGTTTTATCATTCGCGGATAAGCCGACTGCCGTTGGTAAGACATAAGCCTATCTTAGGCCTAAAATCTTAAAAGATGGCATATGATATAAATATCATTATAATTTTGAAATTCGTCGTGCTGATGATAGCCGCCGAAAGATATATAATCTGCGCTGGGGGTAAGAGGACTAAGGTCCAGACCGATGCAAGTCCGGGCTGGCGGAGAAAGGGGACTGACGTTTGGTCCGGTGTGAGTCCGGGCTGGCGGGAGAAGGGTGTTGAGTCCGGGTTGGTGGAGGATGGGGCTGAGATTCACAAGGACAACAATTTTGAATTTTGCTACAATAGAACGTCGATGCTTATGCTAATAGAATGCACCGCAGACCGTGATGTACCCGTAAAACCCCCTACATGTGACATGCCCCTAGGGTTTTTCTATATAGCAGGCCTACCCATATGACTAGACTTAAAAACTTGTTAGGCTATATAGGCCTAAACTTTTAACTTTTGTGATTATATTAAAGACTAAGCCCATTTCTTTTACAATAAAAATTTGACATTCTTATACTGGTAGCTAGTGTGCGACTCTGCAAAACGAATTCTTATTTAAGTTTTCATGATTTTATCGTTGATAAATAGCTGGCAAAAAAGAGCCTAAAAAGGGCTCAAGTTGAGGTCAACAGAGCTAAAAATGCGCTGGCGGCTGGGGCTCCGCCCCAGACCCCGCTGGGGGAGCTTACGACGTTCCCCAGACTTCGTATTCGGTATGGGCTTTGTACCTCTGGCACTCGCGCAGCTCGATCCGCGCCTTCGGCGCTTCATAAAAAAGTTTTAGTTGGGCTTAGGGCTTCAGCCCCCCCAAACCTGAAATCCTGGCGCCGCCACTGTATATATATAGGCTATATACGGGATTGGATTGGTGATGTTTACGCCCCCCCTAACCAGAAATCCTGGATCCGCCTCTGTTTCGTATATCTATGTGTCTATCCGTGTCTGTTTGTAGGCTACCTTTGTGTGCGCGCTTTTCGAAAGCACCGATTAATAGTTGTATGCTATGTACATGCATAGGCGTAGGGGACATTTCAACGTTGGGGGGGGCAAAAATTAGACTTTTGCCCGAAATTTTTTTTCCCTCCGGCCGAAATCTTAAGAAAAATTTCCGTTACGTTTGCCCGAAAATTCTGACGACCTTTTTTTAGTCATTCGGGCAAAATCTCCATTTTTTTCGGGCAAGTCTGATTTTTCGGGCAAGAAGACCCGAAAAAATAAGAAAAGTAAAAATTTTCTAAAACTTTTTTTATTTTTCCGGGTCTGCCTGCCCGAAAAATCAGACTTGCCCGAAATTTGGGGGGGCATTTGCCCCCCCTGGACCCCCGTCTCCTACGCCTATGTGTACATGTAGGCTACATGTAGTGTGGATGAGGGAATGAAAGCAAGAAATAATGAATTAACGAATTAGCAAATTACCGAATTGATAGATTGCTGAATTATTGAATTGGTGAATTGATGAACTAACGAATAAATGAACTAAAGATTCCATAAAATTAATGAGTAGCCGAACTAACGAATGAGTGAATTAAAAATCAAGTAACAACGAATGAATGATGGATTGATTGAATGAATGAATGAATGAATTAACTAATCATAGAATAAATTTATGAATTCATAACTAAAAGAATGAATTATTGTTGAATAAGGGAATGAATGAATTAATGAATGAATTTATTTTAAATACGATGTCATTTTGCTTGTATAGCCTATAATTTGATGTTCAATAGAGTGTATATAGACGGACCTTTCTCAAGTCCAATGGAGGACGTACTACGATATCGTTTCAGTCTTTGCATTGCCGGAGGAATTGGCATCACAGCGTTTACTGCAACTCTCGACCACATCAGGTCAATAGCATCAGCAATTATTGTCAAAGCGATACGTGGATCAATCAATCAACCAGTTAATTTATCAATCGACCAATCAATCAATCGTTCAACTAATCGATCAATCGATCAGCCAATAAATAAATAAATCAATTGGCCAATCAATCAGCCAATCAATCAATAAATCAATCACTCAATCAATAAATCAGCCAATCAGATACTTGTGAGAGTGCGTTTCATAGAAAAACATTTAATACACTCTACATAATATATAGGGTGTCCAATAAGTTCGTGAACGATTTTACTTGCAGATAGCAGAAAAGTTTTGCAACAAACATTAATAATTTTTATGTCATTTGAAAGAGCTTTATGTCCTGAAACCAAAAAGTGTAAAAAGTGTTAGATTTTGGCAACGAGGAAATGACGTCATCAATTTATGCGGAAGGGCTATTTTTAGCGACTTTTATGCAGTTCGCGATCGTTTTTCGTAAACAAACTTGGGGAAAATGGGAAAAATAGCAGATGTTCAGTTACGCTCGAAAGTTGCTATTCTTGATGAAGAAGGATATTCATATTCCGTTATAGGCGATAAATTAGGTTGATCGAAAGGTTGGGTAGCTAAATGGGTTGAAGGAAGCAAGCAAGGCGAGTTAGTCGATCATGCACAATGCGGTCGACCAAAGATTTTGACACAGGCTGCTATTAAAATAATCAAAAAGGCGAAATACAGACGAGAACCTGGATTGAGACAGATAGAAAAATCTCTCAAAACAGGTGGACCTAAGGACAACAATGAAACAATCAGAAATTACATGAAAGGGGAGTTAAAGTGGAGAAGTTGGAAACGCAGGAAGACGCCATTGCTAACAGACGCTCAGAGGAAAAACGGTTGTTATTCGCGAGCACATAACTGACGCTTACATCTGCTGTTTCGCGAGCATGACTGAATGAAAATATTCCTAACTACATTGAAAACTGGTCTCCAAACTCTCCTGATCTCTCACCGATTGAAAATCTCTGGAGTATACTCTCAGGTAGTGTCTACAAAGATCCTGAACCAAATAATCATGCTCAGCTAAAACGTCGTTTGCGAAAACATGGAATTCGATATCGGTTGAAACTTTGTACAACCTCATCGAATCTTTACCCAGACGAAAGAAAGCTGTTATAGCCAGCAAAGGCGACACTATTGCCTATTAAATGGTACAATAATTATAGATTTTTGTTGTGTATATTTTTTGTAACAAGCTAGCAAAATCGTTCACGAACTTATTGGACACCCTGTATATATGAATATATATATATATATATATAATATATATATATATATATATATATATAAACCTTTCTTTGAAACCCAGGCGGAACCCGGATGTGATAAGAACGGGTCGTCTTCACTTGGTCTGGATGAGTCGACAGGTGGAGCAATTCCTCACCTTTGCTCATCTGCTCACAGACACTCACCAACGATTGTGGACGATCAACCGACCTGACCTCTTCAGCTTCCAGCTCTACATCACCTGCCCCACTGACGAAACGGTCATACAGGTGAGACAATCAATACAGGTGTGATAAACAATGCAAGGTATGATAATCAATGCAAGGCTATGATAATCAATGCAAGGGAATTAATCAATACAGGTATAAATTTTATTCGATTTCATGCACGTGATCGAATTAATCATTACAAGCCGCTGTTGAAATAGATATGTTGAAGTACAAAAAACATTTAACGAATGAATGAATGAATGAATTGTCGAATGAATGAATTAATTAATTAATATATGAATTAATTAATTAATTAATTAATTAGTGAATGAATGAATGAATGAATGAATTAATTAATTAGTGAATGAATGAATTAATTAATTAATTAATTAATTAGTGAATGAATGAATTAATTAATTAATTAATTGATTAACGAATGCATGAATGAATGAATGATGAGCTAATGAATGAATGAATTTACGAATGAATGAATGAATTAAAGAATGAATGAATTTATTTATTTATATATTTATTAATTAATGGTCTGATTTCTCTTTGTCTCAGAACCTCTTTGCAGCTGACCATGGTCTTCTCTCTCGAAGGATCATCGTCGGTCGACCCAACTGGAAGGAGGTTCTTGGTCAGCTGGCGTCATCACGAAGCAGGTAACTCTATCATTATTGTGTTGATGACCTTCTGTCCTTCTCCATATTCCAGTGGCCTTGCTATTTCGATGTTAGAACCGCATTACGCTGGCACCTCCATGCCATTGAATGTTATCAATTCGGAAAACTTCAGCCTTAGCATCAACCTATAGTAAGTGGAAGGACACCAGCAGCAGTACCTTAAGGCTTAAGCAATAGCACTGAGACAACTATGCGTGACGACGACGACGACGACGACGACGACGACGACGACGGTGATGATGATGATGGTGGTGGTGGTGGTGGTGGTGGTGGTGGTGGTGGTGGTGGTGGTGGTGGTGGTGGTGGTGGTGGTGGTGGTGGTGGTGGTGGTGGTGGTGGTGGTGACGACGACGATGATGACGATGATGATGATGATGACGACGACGATGATGGCGGTGTTGTTGACTTGGCGGCAAGATGGATTGCACTCATTAACCTCATAAATGTCTCGATGATAAAGTCTCCAAGGGAGATGACGGGAAGTAATCATCTGCCCCAAGGTCTCTCTCTTCCTCCTTCCGTCCATCTTTCTTTGGCTGTCATGATCAAATGCAGCAGAGCGACAGTGGGAGGAAGAGGAAGAGGAAAGGGAAGAGGAAGGGGCGAAGAAAGAGGAAGAGACGAGGGAGGAGGAGGAAGAGGAAAGAGGAAAGAGAAGGGAAGGGTAAGAGGGAAGGGAAGAGGAAGAGAAAGGGGAAGAGGAAGAGGAAATGGAATACAAAGATTAAAGGGAAGAGGAAGAAACGAAGGAGGAGGAGGAAGAGGAAAAGGGAAAGAGAAGGGGAAGGGTAAGAGGGACGGGAAGAGGAAGAGAAAGGGGAAGAGAAAGAGGAAATGGAAGGGTAATAGGAAGAGGAAAGAGAAAAGGAAGAGAAAAGGGAAGATGAAGGGGCGAAGGAAGAGGACGAATTCAAGACAAGAGAGGATGAGTAGACGCAGCAATAATAATTATATGAAGAAGAAGAAGAAGAATGTGAAGAAAATGAAGCGAAGAGGAGAATGAATCGGTGGTCGAAACGGAGAAGAAGAAGGAAGCGCAGGAGGAAAAGGACGGAGAGTCTACATGGGCTATACAAGCGGAAGAGGTCGGAAGAGAAGAAACGGAGAAGGAGTGGGAAGAGGAAGAGGAATGGAGGAAGAAGAGGGGAAAAAGAGGAGTCGGAAGAGAAGAATAAGAAGGAAGAACCCCGCATGTACAGATTAAAGAGAATGATTGAAAGAGAGAACTAAGTAACGAGTGATAAACAGTTGGATCGGCGACGTTAAGGTTATTGCGAATAAAGTTGATTCTTAAGTAATGTACATTTTTTCAGAAAACGCATCGGTGTCTTCAGCTGTGGTCCGAAGTCTTTGAATACAGAGCTGTCCAAGATCTGTGCTCAGGGAACGATCAATCGCACCGTCTTCAAGTTCTTTCACGAATCTCTTTAGAGTTTAACCTTTGAAGGAAGCAAGGTTGTGTACAGAAGCAGACTGGAAAGAAAAAAGAGAGATAGGCGCAAGGTTGCACATGACGATGGAGAGAGATGTATAGAGACGGAGAGAGATGGAGATAGATGGGAGATTGGCGCGAATGAAAAGCATAGACATACAGAGAGGTAGAGAGACAGAGAAAGGCGATTTTTTGCACAACGTTGGAGGCATAGAAAGACAGACACGGATATGTTGAATTAAATTCAGACTGTCCGACACGTAGATAGATGGACACAGAGCAGACAGACTGACAAAGAATAAGAGAGAGAGAGAGAGAGAGAGAGAGAGAGAGACATAGGCAGACAGACAGACAGATAGGCAGAGAAAGAGTGACAAAGAGAGAGAGAGAGAGACAGACAGAGAGAAAGACATGTGAGAGTGAACAAGAGAAAGACAGAGTCTGGCTAGATGAGAAATAAAGATCCATACATGTAGGTGCCTGATTCGCAACTATACTGTTAATGAAACAACCCTTAAAGATCCATATTGTGATCAAGGACAAAATCCTCAATGATCAGATCCTCAGAGACCAGACCCTCAGGGACCAAGTCATCATGCACCATTTCCCCAGGGACCAAATCTTGAAGGACCAAATCCTCTAGGTCTATTATCCTCAAGGATCATATCTTCAATATCGGCAAAACCAATTCCTTAAGGACCAGAACCTCAAGGACTAGATCTTCGAGTGTGAAATTGGAGACTATCATACAATCATCAAATAATCAACGACATCTGAGAGAACAAACTGTTGTTTCCAGTGGAATTAGATGAAACTACATGTATAAATTTACATCAGTTGGCCTTCATTTTAATTATTAAAGTTACTAAGCCATGAATTTCAGCTGAGCTTGGCACGGGTAGTAGTTAAGTAGGCTCTGAATAATGATTGAGTTAGCCACGAACTTTGGTGAGCAAGCCATATTATATACTTTAGCTGAATAAGCTATGAACATAACTTGAGTAGGTCACGAATTTTAGCTGAGTATAATTATAGGCTATGGAATATGGATATTAGATAAGTCAGTTACGAATAGCTGTTGAGTTAGCCATAAACTTTAGTTAAGAAAGCTATGGATATAACTTCTTAAGTCATAAAATTCAGCTGAAAAAGTCATGATATTTGGCTGAGTAAGCTTTTTCTGTGTATTGCTGAGCATTCATGTATGTTTTATTTATGGTATATATTTATTTATGTATGCAGTTAAGTAGACCATTTTATCAACTCTCTCTCTCTCGCTTTTGTTTTCTTCAGTCAGCCGCGCAATTTATTCTGACGTTCATTAAATAAAAATTTATTCGTATTTTGTTATTTTGATAATCCTTGATGGTCAGTGGTACCAAAGACCCTAGCGCATAATTGAATTGTAATTGCAGGTCCGATTGTTCTGTTATACCTGGAGTGGGTAGGAAATTAGTCAATATGTAGGCTATTATATACAGGGGCGGATCCAGGGGGCTTATCTGGCCATGCCCCCCCCCCATTCAGGAATGCCCATGTATCGTGCCCCCACCCCATTTGGATTGAACATGCTGTGGAACAATGTATATAATCCACACTTTGCCCCCCACCTATTAAGAAATGCCCATGCATTGTGGCCCCCCCCCCCATCTGGAAATGGTATGATTTTCCAGAAGTTAAAACCTGAGGACTAAAAAAGGTCATAAACTTTTTGGGCGGACACGAAAACATTTTCACCAGACCCAAGGCCTAGAATTTTTGTCCCCCCCCCCCGTTAAAAGTTTCTGTATCCGCCATTGATTCTATACTGCTATTCTTATTGCCCAATAATTCTGCAGTAGTTAATTTTCACGTTTCATGTAAGGAGTCTAGGACAGTGTGCATTTTACAAGACTGCATCTCCTCGATAAACACCACAATTTTGCTACAAATTAGTCGCTTAAAACCAATTTAAATTAAATGTAAACAACTTAAATTGAATTCAGAGACCTGGCCTAGTCACTAAGAGAAGTTTTTTCTGATGAATTCGACATCACAAGCTTGTCTAAAATATCGCTAGAATTGTATACATAAAAAAATTATAATAGGAAATATTCACTAGGCCTAGACGTCTTTTAAACAATTCCTCTTACGAACTATTATCTGCTTTTCTATGCATGTGTCGAATTGTCTTTGTAGACATTATACTGTCTTAGTACGGGCAAACATCTAACTATAGTAATAATAATCGGTTTTAAATATCGTAACTTCGTATGGTTTCTTGTCTTTCTGACCACTATGCAGTGTACAATAAATCTGCGATCTCTACACTTCCAGTGAACAGATCATTTGTCTGTCTGTCTGTCTGTCTGTCTGTCTTGTATGTCTGTCTGTCTGTCTGTCTGTCTGTCGTAAGGGTGGGTATAAATCTTGAGTAGAAGAAGGTAAACAACAATCAGCAGCAGTGATAGATGCCTCGGCCGATAATAATATCGCACGAAAAATATCGATATCTCGCGACACACATGCAGAGTATGGAATAAATTACATGTTTACCCTGTATTATAATACACGCATATTTTTCACATAGTGTATATATATATATGCGTGCATGTGTATATATATATATATATATAATATATATAATATATATATATAGTATGGTAGACAATATGCGTCTCAGTATCGTGTAGTCCAGTGTCCACTGTGGAGAAACCTTGTGCCTCGATAAGACGGGCAGCGGCGTGCACAGTCTGTCAGCAGCGGCTGACCTCTTTCCCGCGGCCGCTTGGCCCGCTCGCCCACCCGTCGTCCGCTGCCTGCCCTTCCCTGCCCGCCTGCCTCCTCTCAGGGGATATCGATCGGTTGCTGCTGGACTGTGGAGTGGCGGTTGCGCGGCCAACTCTCCTCATCCTAGAAGCGTCTAATAATAGCGACGGTCTTTCGCTTGCGTCGCAGTTGTCACGCTGCAACAGGGATGCCACCCGCATGGTTTTTTACACCTATATCTAGATTTTTTTCGGTCTTGTCTAGGTTTCTGGGTTTTTTGTCAGGATCTAGCCTTTTTTCTAACAGCGGTTTTTCCGCATAAAAAGAGATTTTTCAGGTGAAAATGCATGGAAAAAGTCGAAAATGTTGTGAACACGGACCCCAAAGTTGTAGGCCTTGGAGCGAAAGACTAAAAAAATGGTCATCAGAATTTTTGTAAAAAGGAGCAAATTTTGGTCGGATGAATAGAAAAAAGGTCCTCAGAAATCTAAATTTCAAGCGCAAAAAAAATCAATGTACTTTGTCCGAAATTCTCAATCTAGCCTTTCCTAGCCTTTTCTTCGACCGGATTGACGTTTTTAAAATTCAGAGTGGCATCCCTTGTCACGCAGTCACTCTCTTCCAGGATCTGTGTTTGTGTGTCGACCGGCCGCGTACGACGAGCCCCACTATTGTAACCGTCCACCGCTCCCTGGCTATCAGCAACGCGCTGAAGAAGGGGGTCGTAAATACGTCAGAGTCGACGTCATCGTCGCTGGCAGACGATCTGTCGTCGTCGTCATCATCGTATTGGCACAGCTCCAGAACGTGTGTACACAATCTAAAGTGTGGATTGTACGATTGTTCGCTGTTCGTAGCCTATATGATGGGGGACTTGCATGCGATATAATCCTCTAATCCTCTTTGTCCGTCTTCTCCTTTTCATTTTTCGGCTTCCTCCTACGGTTTGTCCTACTACGCGTGGCTGTGTTTATCGTCTGCGCTTAATCCGCGGGTTTCCTGCTGGTGAAGGATTTGAAATTTTGAGAAGAAAAATAACAGCAGCGCGGAATTGACTACGTGAGTCAGTTGTTGTCGAAAGAAGGGTTTACGTTGTATTCGAATTGTCAGATTGAACACCGTTGAGGAAAGATAGGTTTGTACAATTATTACTTTTATATTTCTTATTATTAGTAGACCTAGGTCTAGTAGTAGGCCTACTAGTAATTTACTGGTTTTATTATTGTACAAGAAAGATGATGTTTCACTGGACAGAGAACAGGGACGAGGACATAAAGAAATCGGGGGGAAAGAATCTTTGACCTGCCTAAGGGGCACTTACTTACTTACTTACTTACTTACTTACTTACTTACTTACTTACTTACTTATGTACACTGTTATTAGGCCCTATCTTTGTTATTATCATTATTTTTATTATTGAATTAGAACCAACATTATTGTTCTTATTTTTATTTTTGACATCATTTAGTAGTATGAATAGACCCGATGACAGTCCTACATAGGCCCTGTAGGCGGCAAACGCTTACAAAGAAACACGATAAATAAATTTGATTGGAAGCAAAAATAAACAAACCATAAAATAATACACAAATGGCTGACGATTATCTCGGTAGCCTAAAAACTAAGAAGACGTTAGTGATTAAATTAGCATTATTTCAACCGAAAAACCTAAGGAAAGCATCTGCAGATGACTAAAGAAAGGTCGTCAGAAAATTTGACGGAAAAGTCATTATTTCCACGGCATTGACCAGCGCAGGGCTGAGTTAAGCCTCAAGAAAATTCTCGGCAGAACAGCAATTTATTGCGCAGCCTTGTGCATGGTAGGACACCAACCATGCTCATAGGGCGAAGGATTTTTAACCGAATCAGTTTCCATGGCTTGCTGAGCCTTGTTCTGCTGTAGATGGGTCAGTGAAGTGAGTATAATTATATGCTGGATGAATCCGATTTGACCAGTGTCTATGACAACAGAGGCCGTTACCCTGGACAGAAATTTGCTTGGCATAATACAGCACTTAATAAGCATGGATGCCACTCTGAATTTTGAAAAAAGGTCAGATCTGGTCGAAAAAAGGCTAGAAAAGGCTAGATAGAGAATTTCGGAGAAAATACATGGATTTTTCCATTTTTCGCGCTTGAATTTCAAATTTCTTAGAAACTTTTCAGTCATTCGACCAAAATTTGCTTCCTTTCCCAAGAAAAATTTCTGATGACCTTTCTTAGTCTTTCGCTTCGAAATAAATCTATAACTTTTGGGGTCCATATTCACAACATTTTCGACTTTTTTCGCGTGTTTTGTGCATTTTCACCTAGCAAAGCCAATTTTTATGCGTAAAAAGTGGAAAAAACCGCCATGAGAAAAAAGGCTAGATCCTGACCAAAAAACCTAGAAACCTAGATAAGGTCAAAAAATCTAGATCTAGGTGGAAAAAGCTATGAGTGGCAACCCTGTTAATAAGCAATATTGATAGTCTAGTTCAACTCCTACCAGTCACAATAATTATATGCAAAGCGCAGAGGGCCATATATAGTACATATGAAATCAATTTAAAAGGTGTTTAAGAAAGTGGCGCAAACTCACAATTTCCAGCAAATTGAAAAGCCGTAGGCTATCGTGTTTTTGTCTGGTCTTAGCAATAAATTTTTAAAAAGCAAACGTTACATATAAGCATATACACAGTTGAGTCACTAAAATGGCTGTAGCAATATATTGGTGATCAATAAAGCTTGTAAGGATTAAATTGAATATTGAAATTGAATAAATTGAAATAAATAAATTGAATATGAAGCTGGTAACGCTCAGTAGACTAATTCTTGGGCATATAGTTTTGGGCATACCTGGGAACGGCGGTCCCAAATTATAAAATTAAAGAAATCGATAGAGGAGGCTTTAAACATGATGTGCCGTGAAATAGAAAGGGGATTGATGAAAACCGTTTGATATGATGGATGATTGATTAAAAAAGCTGGATAAACGGCATTCCAGCTGAAATGGAAGCTGGATGCATGCTGAAATACATGTACATCACTGAAATCAACAATCCAGTTTTCATTTCTCAAGTTTAATTTTCGTCAATCCAGTTTCTATTTCACCTAGGCTATAAGGACCCTTCATCCAGCATCCATTTCGCAAGAGTTTTAATTAATCCATCTTCTATTTCACTTATTATATGTCCATCATCCAATTTCTATTTCTCAACCGTTCAATTCATCAATCCAGCTTTTGACCCAATGTTGTAAAATTATTAGTCGCAGATTAGGCTATAGACAAGGATTCTATAGTTTGCCTACCTGCGAGTAGACCAGAATGCATCGGGCGACCTAGCTACGCAGTTTCGTCATCAGTGTCCATCTTGTTACCTTCTGAAAATCCTGCATGATCTTTATAATAATAATATTATGCATATAAATTGAAATATACATATATAATCAACGACCTTATATATATATATATATATATATATATATATATATATAACGTATATAATGAATTAATTATATAAAAATTATGTTGTAGAAATTCCAGGTGCATTTCCGTGCATTACACCGGTAAGATATGTATCCGTGGCTCATCCATAGAATGAGACGAGAGGAAAACGCAGACGACGACGACGAAGCAGAGGAAAACGAAGGTGGCATCATGACCAATATGACGTCAGAAGTCGATGACGTAGAGGAGGCGACGTTGCTGTTTGACAAGTTCGAGGTGACGTCAGCGAAAGCAGCGTCAGAGATGACGTCAATGAGAGAGTTGTATTTCACGTCAACAAGCAAGGAGAACCTGGTCGTTGTCATTGGAGAACGACTCGGCAGTGAGTATAGGCTAATATAGAACAGGATATAATTATTTAAAGTAATTTAAACTGTATTATTATTACATTTACACTTATGCAATATACATAGCATTACGCTACAAATTACAATATAAATACGTCAAGGATTCGTCATTAACGTACCTGGATACCAGGATACCTGGTCAAACACGCAATGTACAAGGTCAAACACGCAATGTACAAGGTCAAACACGCAATGTACAAGGTCAAACACGCAATGTACAAGGTCAAACACGCAATGTACAAGGTCACACACGCAATATGAAAAGTCAAACACGCAATGTGAAAGGTCACACAAGAAATGTGAAAGGTCACACACGCAATGTACAAGGTCACACACGCAGTGTGAAAGGTCAAACACGCAATGTGAAAGGTCACGCACACAATGTACAAAGTCACACACGCAATGTGAAAGGTCAAACACGCAATGTGAAAGGTCACTCACTCAATGTGCAAGGTCAAAACGCAATGTGAAAGGTCAAACACGCAATGTGAAAGGTCAAACACGCAATGTGAAAGGTCAAAAACGCACTGTGAAAGGTCAAACACGCAATGTGAAAGGTCACACACGCAGAGAACAACCAGTGGCGGAGTTGGTGCTTAATAATATTAATATGGCTATGTATTTATCTGTACGCCAGTTGTGCTTACCTGTATAGTAGGACTACGGGTGCTTACCTGTAGTAGGACTACGGGTGCTTACTTGTATGGGGCCGTCCATAAAGTACGTCACGCTATTGTTGACTATTTTTTACCCCCCCCCCCAACCCCCTGTCACAAATCTCGGGGCCACCCCCTTCCCTAAAGTACGTCACACTTTCGATTTTTGTTAAAATTAACACCGCAAGGCTATATAGGGCCTAAAACAAGGCTTCACAACAGCATTACTAGCGCTCATAGCGAGAGGAATCGTGAACAACACATTCAGTGATACGCATTTCATGCTATTTTGACAAAACTAATTCAAATGTTTCACAAAATTTGTGAAAATTATTTTTAAAGCTATTAAATTCTACTAAAAAAATATAAAAAAGAATTAGAAATAATTTTTTTACACTAAATGTGTGACGTCACACATTGCTTGACCCCTCTCCCTGTCACAAACTGTCACACTTTCTCACACCCCCTTAACCCCCCTGGAGCGTGACGTACTTTATGGACGGCCCCTATAGTAAGACTACGGGTGCTTACCTGTATAGTAGGACTACCGTAACGGGTGCTTACCTGTAGGTCAGAAGTGCTCATGCACCTGCAATATGTTTATGTTCGGTGTAGTTCCCCCCTGGGCGACGGTCTGTGCTGGTCTCGTTGCCTTGGTGATCATCAGCTGTTGCTGCGGATGTCTGCTGCGGATGTGTTGGAAGAGACGGAAGGGAGGAGGAGGGGATCTGAAGAGCAAGGGACTGAAGAGCACCGTCGATCTCAAGGGCGTACAGCTGCTTGGAAATGCAATGAAGGAAAAGGTAGGAAGAACACTCTATGGATGATGGATGGATGGATTGGTGAATGAGTGGATGGATGGGTGGGTGGGTGGGTGGATGGGTGGATGGATGGATGGGTGGATGGATGAATGGATGGATGGATGGGTGGGTGGATGGGTGGGTGGATGGATGGATGGATGGATGGGTGGATGGGTGGGTAGATTGGTGGGTGAATGGTTGAATGGATAGACGGATGGTGGTTTGGTGGGTGGGTTGGTTGGTGCATGTATGGTTGGATGGGCGGATGGACTGGTAGGTGTGTGGTTGGTGTGCGAGTGGGTATGAACGGATGAGTGAGCGGATTGATGGATGGATGTTCGATAGACAAATGGTGGGTATATATATATATATACGGGTGGGTGGATGGATTGAAGGGCGAAATTGACGCATAACGGAAACTTATTAGAGTGACCGTCGTACTGTAGTGTAGGCTATTATTATTATTACAATCATGGTCATCATCAGCATCAGCAGCATCAGCAGCATCAGCAGCATCAGCAGCATTCCATCGATTCATCTATCCATTCCTCTAACAGTCTAACTATTCTTCCCTTTTTAGAAATTGTATTATTGTCTGTGTGTGTGTATAATTGTATGTGCACTTGTTATAGCGCACCACTTGTTATAGCGCCCCTTCAAGCTTACTGCTCAGAAGCGCGCCCGACTACAGCGCGGACACTGAATCGGAATTTCACGCCGAAGCGCTGAGCAATTGCGAGTAAAGGAATTTCCCAGGGTCCCTACTCGGCGACGTGATGCGGATTCGAACCTGCAACCCTTCGGCTGCAAGGCAACGAACATATCCACACCACCGCGCCCCACAAACGTTGAGCCCAACGTGGAACAGTTGAATCTTTCTCCACCATCGGTTCATGCCTTTGTACATTGAAAGCCGGAGCCATAGAAGTTACTTATGAACAATAAACTTTATGTACTGAAGATTTGTTGCTGTGGTTGGGATGCGAAGGTTCAACCGGATCTGGAGCAGCTTGAAGGGAACATGGAAGACAACGAAGATGCGGAAAGCGCCAAGGAAGAAATCAAGCTCGGAAAACTACAGTTCTCCATGGACTATGACTTCCAGAAGTCAGAGGTGATCATAATCCGATCTAATCATAATCTGATCTAATCATAATCTGATCTAATCATAATCTAATCTAAACATAATCTGATCTAATCATAATCTGATCGCAGCATAATCTGATCTGATCACAATCTGATCTAGTCATGATCCGATCTTATCATAGTCTGATCTTATCATAATCTTATCTATTTATAATCTGGTCCAATCATAATCTGATCTCATCACAATCTGATCTAGTCATAATCTGATCTAATCATAATCGAAATCTCCAAACATCTGAAGCACCACTCGCAAGTCAAACGCAGGGCATCAACTTATTCACGAGCATCAACATCCATTTATTACCACCACTACCACCATTGCCAAAAACAACACAACTATCACCATCAACAATAACACCATCACTACTACCATAACCAACCGAACACCACTATCATCACCAAGCAGTCATCTTAACATTCAGTGTCCAAACTCTTTATCGGTCTTGGTGCTTCCGGTAAACTTCAACACCAATTCCATAATCTTCCTGCAACAATAATTCTGAACAAACTTTTTTTTCCAGCTGACGGTTGGAGTGATCCAGGCGTCCGATCTGCCTGGAATGGACATGTCCGGAACTTCGGATCCCTACGTCAAGGTCTTCATTCTTCCGGACAAGAAGAAGAAGTACGAGACGAAGGTCCACCGCAAGACCCTCAATCCAGTCTTCAACGAGACGTTCGTCTTCAAGGTCAGAACCTCCTCAGAGAATCGGAAATATCGTCGATAGATGCAAACGCTGTTCCTGGTGTTATCTATAAATGGAATTTATATAGCGCCTCCTCAAGACAGTGCCGAGCCTTTTCTACTGTGGATCCCGCTATCTGGAATGGCCTCCCACTTAACTTGTGACTTACGCCTAGACTAAATTCACCTGCTTTTTATAAGTTGCTCAAAACCTATTATTTTAGCTGTGGCTGGACTGGGAGCGCCTCTGAGTAGGTTTCTTGAAGAAGCGCTATATAAATTCACGAAATGAATGAATGAATGAATGAAAAGATAACTATAATATATAGCGACAGCATGACCTCACCCAACTCATTTTCAATGAATTTATCGGGAGGAGATGCTTCACCACCGCCGCCCATTTGAATCGACCCAACGCCATTTAGCCTCCACCCCGTGCTATAGCCAGAGATTTAAATCTATTAAATAAGCCATTAAATAGGAAAGCGAATCGGATTTTATTAGCGTCGCCCTCCTCATTTAGCGACGCTTTTGACTGGCGTTTTGTGGGTAGGCGGAGGCGATGAGTTGGCGGAATTAGAAGCCAATGAAATTGGACGATTTTTATGACGACAAAGACCGTTGACGTCAGCAGCAAGATATTTAGACTTTATTTAGCGCTATAATTATTGGCGTTGGGAAGCGAGGTAATTAAGGCGAAGTTTATTATTATTATTATTAGCCGCTCTTTCATCGTTATATGACATCAAAGGCTGTTTTGAAAGTTATCATATTAAGCATTGTAATTAGTGCGAACGCAAACACATGCACAGACAGACAGACAAACACACACACACAAAAAGCACACACATACGCACACGCACACGCACGTGCGCACGCACGCACGTGCACGCACGCACGCACACACACACGTACATACATACATACATACATACATACATACATACATACATACATACATACATACATACATACATACATACATACATACATACATACATACATACATACATACATACATACATACATACATACATACATACATACATACATACATACATACATACATACATAATACATACATACACGTACATACATACATACATACATGCATGCATGCATGCATGCATATATGCACGCACGCACGCATGCATGCATGCGTGCGTGCATGCATGCGTGAAGCTGATAATTATAGGCCTAATAGAAACTATGAGTGAGCTGATTTATGTGTAAGAAAAAAGTAAGATTCTGGTCCAAAATGATTCCCAAGTCTTGGACAGAGTTAAGAAAAGCAATGTGAGGGAAGGATTCAGTGACCAGACACCGGTCAATGCCCGCCAATCGTCTACCACCGCCAGCTAAGGTAAATTTGGTATTAGAAATAGACGTGTTGAGAAGCAGATGGCTTGTTGTTTGCCAAACAGAAATGACATCCATTTATAGCCTGACACATCTGACCAGCAGAAGCAAGAGGAACAGTGAGTGTAGGGCTGTAGGCCTCGACATCGTCATTATTTAGCTGATGCAAAGCCCACTGAACGTCAGCAACGCCCAAATACCTAACGTATACAATATTGTAAAGCAGTGGTCCAAGCACTGCAGAATCCTGAGGGACACCGATGGGGTCGGGTCCGAAACCCAGGCAGACCTAGAAGAGCCAAAGACAATGCAATTGGCGCATTCTGACAAGAAGGAGCGAGGCCACTCCATAGGTTTATCTGCGGTGCCATAGTGAATCAGATAGGCGCTGGAGAAATTGTTATTATTTGGCCTATTATATTAAGGTTGTCTACGCAGTCGAAAGCAGAGCTATGGTTAAACGGACGAGGGAGATATCTCCCTCCGTCTATGGCGTTATGTATAGCGAAATTGATATACGTTTAAAAGATGTCGAAATATTGTCGAATGGATCGCAGTTAAAAAATATAGTTTTTACAACATTCGATAAGTAACAGGCGGGGCGGATACAGAAATTTTCGAAGGAGGGGGGGCACAATTTTCGGTGATCTTTGCCAGAAAAAATTCTGATGACCTTTTTCTTAGTCATCTGGTCTTAATCTCTTGCACATATACTTTGACCTCTCTAGTCGTGCGCTACTTATTCTCTCTCGCCTTTATCCGCTGCATATATTTATTTATTTATTTCGGAAATTTATATAGCGCCTCTTCAAGGTAGGCTACTCAGAAGCGCTTCCGGCCCAACCACGGCTAAATAAAACAGTTTTTAGGTTCATAAGTATTGATGCATTGATTTTACGCTTGTTGAAACTTGAAACCAAAATGGGGGGCCACGTCCCAAGCATATTTTAAATGGGGGCATGGTCGGTTTGGCCCCCTGGATCCACCTCTGGTAAAAGAGCATTTTAATTGAAATTAACTTGCCCATAAGCATGTAAGGTGGCTCAGGTGGTCCTTTGGTTACGAATACGATAGGCCTATTGCTACTTGTAGAGTCTATAGGCTAGTTGGACCACAGTCTTTCTGCGGATCTGAATCATGGTTGAACCATTTCACCGGCGTCCACTCTCAGCTCTTATGTTGGTCCTATTGTCAAGTCTCAATTGGGTCTTGCTCCGAAGTAGGCCTATCTCTGGAGGGCTGTTTTTAAGGAATTTTTAGAACTGCACAACGTCTTTCCTTTCCCATGCTCCATGGTAAATTACTTCCAACCGGAGAGCAATGACCTTTTTTGATAGTTTTAACTGTGCAGAAGTGCTACAACAACTGCACATTTTGTGTGCAACTACACTACACGTTAAAAAGCCATGTGTCTCTGCAGTGTGATCTTATACTGCGCCCCATTTTTGCCTTTTTTGCTGCGAGAAGCGCTTTATAAGTTTTCAGATACAATACAATATAATACAATACAATACAGCTCAAGATCCATTTTAGTTGATATGTATTTAGCTTTAAGGGGCGCTATAACAAGTGCACATACATACATACATACATAGTGTTTATGACGACATCATTCTCGTGGCAGCCAACCAAAATAGTTTTTGATGTCCAACTCACCAAAGTGAAAAAGATCGGAAGAGACAATCAAGTGCAAGTGAAATTGTAAACATATAGCTGCCAGAAATTCTGATTTTAAGGTGTCGAATATAGTCGAACACTTTGCAGTTAGCATCATCAGTGTTATAGCGACATCTTGCATTGGGCAAAGGACGACGTCTTCAAAGCAAATGTAGTTGCTACAAAATCGAATGAATGTTTCATTTCACCAAAGTTTAACGTCGTCGTATGGCATCAAAGGCCGTTGACGACAAATTTACAGTTTATACAGTACAGTAACAATGAATTCATAAAGTCCGAGATACACTATTTATAGCATTGTCATAACAATATCATTGTTCGTTGTTTAACAGCAAACTTAGCCATGATATAATATTATTGTTCAATGTCTTTTGTGACCATTGCTTAACAGCAAATGGTTAACTGATAATAACATCAACAATACAAGTTATGCTAAATCTTTTGCTTTTGCAAATTCATTAATATTCTGCAGTAATTGTCACGTGCAAGAAATGTCACAAACTTTCTTGATTACTATTCTTAATACACATTTGATTCATAACTGCTACATACAGAAATTCTTACACAGGTTTATATGAGAAATAATATTTTTTCTTTATACAAGAGCAAAGACGACAAACAATATTCCAGCTCAATCATAGTACAATGGCATGACATTCAATATTAACAACAGCAAGACACATATTGATGATTTTGTGTACATTTTTAATAAGTTGATTCATACACAATGTATAAACTTCTTACACGGTCTTATAAACGACTGTAATTACACAATTTCTCCTTTGGTTATTTGGTTTATGAGCCTATAAACAACACTTTGCATGTAACCATCATCAAGTATATTCTTAGTATTGAATGATCGAATGAATGAACGCACGTGAAAATATAAATTGCAAGAGTCAAACATGTTTTAACGGTGTCGAATATAGTAGTCATAAAACGGCTCTGCAGTTTGCAAAGAGACATAGTGCAGGGTAAAATGGAGGGGAAGAGGGGAAGAGGAAGACCCTGGGGAAAAGTTCTTGGATTCGATGATGGAGGATGGATATGAAAGACTCAAATAAAAAGCACAACATCGAGAAGAGTGGCGTCGTTGGGCATCTGGACCTGTAGACAGTAGTTTGAAATTTGTATCTTCGCTCTAAAAAAATTCCGTGCATACACGAAGGGGGCAACATGGAATTAATTTTTCATAACAAGGCATGTATACTGATATTGTAAAAAAATTCCATCAAAGAAAACTTGCACATTAACTTTTTATAGCACTTTAGGAAAAGGGTGGACAAAAAAAGTTGGCCTGAAAGTTTTTTTGCCAATATCTTGGCCAGAAGTACGAATTTGAAAATTGAGTTTTGCAAGCTTAAAGGCAGTTCATATTTACATACAAAGGCCAAATTTCAACAAAATATTTCAAACAGAAAAAAAGTTATATCAATTTTAGAAAGTCTACCGAATGTTTTTTGACGATCCAAAAACGAGAGGCAGCTTACCTAAAGAAGAAGAAAACGGCTCACGAAGGGATCTAAGGCTTGAACGGAAGCGATATTGTAAATAGCAAATTACAAACGCATTTTAAAGGTGTCGAAAATAGCTGAGCGTTTTGCTTTGTTTGTTTTATTTTGTTTGTATGTGCTCTTGTTATAGCGTCCCTTCAAGCTCTCTCTCTCCTCATAGACCCTCCCGAATCCAGTGCAGACACTGAACAGGAGTTTCACGCCGAAGCGCTGAGCAATTGCGAGTGAAGGACCAGCCCAAGGTCCCTACGCGGCGACTTGAGGTGGATTCGAACCTGCAACCCTCCGGCTGCAAGGCAACGAACATACCCACTACACCACCGCGCTCCATAGAAGCACTGCCCATTTGCATTGAGTTAGTTAGCCTACATAGTAGATCTCTCCTCACCATTTGCAATTAATATCGAGCTATTATAACGACATCTTGGGGAACCCAAAGACCGTTTACGTCTACAGAAATTTAAGTTTAAAAATAGAACTCGCCGTTCATATGACATCATAATAATTAGCACTATTTATAGGTCTAGTTCTGTTTACAGACATGCGTTGAGTGATTGATGGGGTTGCATAGTATCCCTGAACCCATAGGCGTACGAGGCGGGGTGCAGGAGGGGGCAATTGCCCCCCCCCCCACTTTCGGGCAAGTCTGGTTGGTTTTTCGGGCAAAGACAGACCGAATGACTAAAAAAAGGTCATCAACTTTCGGGCAAGTCCGGTTTTTCGGGGTAGACAGACCGAATGACTAAAAAAAGGTCATCAACTTTCGGGCAAGTCCGGTTTTTCGGGGTAGACAGACCGAATGACTTAAAAAAGGTCGTCAACTTTTTTTACGGTTTAACCGATATATTTTTCGGGCAGAACTTCAATCTTTGCCCCCCCCCCCCCCACTGCTGAAATCTTCCGTACGCCTATGCCTGAACCTCCGTGGCTCATTAAAACGCAGAACCGAAACGAGTCTGAAACGTGTCGAATTTAGTTGAGCGCTTTGAAGTTAGTGTTTATAGCGACATCTTGAGGTCACCAGGAAAAATTATCCGGTTGACCGACCGCAACCGGTTACAGCGTACAATTATTGTTTGAATTGCATATTTCTTCGTACTGCATGATTGTATAGGCATCACTGTTCCGTTGTAGGTTCCCTACGCGGAGATTGGGTCTAAAACGCTCGTGTTCGCTGTGTACGATTTCGATCGTTTCTCTAAGCACGACCAGATCGGTCAGGTACTGGTTCCACTGAATTCCGTTGACCTTGGAAGAGTCGTCGAGGAATGGCGAGATCTGACCAGTCCAGAATCGGAGGAGAAGGTGAGAGGGCGCTATATAAATGCTCTGCATGAATGAATGAATGAGTGAATGAATGAATTAATTAATTAATGAGTGAATGAATGAGTGAATGAATGAATAAATGAATGAATGATTGAATGAATGAATGAATGAATGAATGAATGAATGAATGAATGAATGAATGAATGAATGAATGAATGAATGAATGAATGAATGAATGAATGACGTAGACAATACGGAATACGCAGAGGCTCTGCAGTTTGGCTTTCTATGAAATTAATGGGGAAAAGCGCCCCGTATACAAGCAAAGTCATAACGGTATGAAGCATGCTTAGGAAAAGTTCATAGTGGTTCCTGGTGAAATTCAAAGTGGCGAGTTCAGTGTGTGTGTGTGTGTGTGTGTGTGTGTGTGTGTGTGTGTGTGTGTGTGTGTGCGCGCGCGTGCGTGTATGCGCATGCGGTCGTCGTCGTCGTTGATGATGATGATGATCATAAACGATGAGTCGATGACGATGATGATGACAACGACGATGATGATAACGTTTGCCGATTTAATCCTGCCACTCGCTATTTTCTTGACATTCTTCGTCGTCCTTGTCATTATCATCATCATCGTCGTCGTCATCATCACCATCACACCCATCACCACCATCACCGCCACTAACATGATAATCGCCATCGTCGTCCGCCACCACTAACATCATCATCGTCGTCGTCGTCATCATCATCTCTGCATCTCATCATCATCCTTATCATCAAAAGCAACGACAACAGCAACAACAACTCAAAGAATGAACCTCGATCCTTTTTTCCTTTGTAGGAGAATCGATTGGGCGACATTTGTTTCTCTTTGCGCTACGTTCCAACGGCGGGAAAACTGACCGTGGTCATTTTGGAGGCGAAGAACCTCAAGAAGATGGACGTAGGAGGTTTATCAGGTGAACTGGACAATAATCATGGGCGGAGTTTATCAGGGGCTAGGGGGTGCTAAGCCCCCCCAAGAAGGCCAAGATTCAGCTTTTTTACCATGAAAATGATATCTTTTTCCGGGTTTAGCCCCTCCAAGAAGGCATTAGCCCTCCCTAGAACGGAAACCAAACTCCGCCCATGACAATAATATATATATATATATATATATATATATATATATATTTATATATATATGTGTGTGTGTGTGTATATATATTATGTATATATTGCCTTCTCATGATATATATTTGTCTTCCAAATTTCAAAAGTAATTACCTTTTCTAAATATTCACCTTTCCAAATAACCATTATACCTGGTTATAACATTTAAAATAAGTACGTATGAGCACTTAATTGCTATTGCGCTCCTTCAAATCTGCTCAGAGGCGCTCCCAACTACAGCGCGGACACTGAATCGCAGTTTCACACCGAAGCGCATGAGCAACTGGGCGAGCTAAGGGCCTTTCAGGGTTGCTATGCCGCCACGCGTCGGCTTGAGCCTTGAGATGGATTCGAACCTTCAACCTTCCGGCTCCAATCCACCGAACTGTCCGAACATGTCCCTACACCGTCGAGCCCCACAATACCCTAGTGACAACTTACATTGTTCGAATAGGCAGCAGGCTAGGCCTACTTACCTTTGCTTACCATTGCAATTGCCTGGACGCATAGGCCTACCTTTATCAAAGATTTACCTTTTTCAATTAGCCTTAACTTGTGCTACCTTTTCAACTGTTACACCTACCTTTTAAATTATTACTTTTTTCAAAACAGATTACTTAACTTCTTTAAACGTTTGGCCTTTGGGGCCAACCTTCCCTATTCCAGATACATGTAGGTCTACTTAAAGCTTCAAAAATATTTGAATATGTAGGCGTACAAGCCCTACCTTTTACTTTTTCAGATACTTAAAACGATTTTTTTAAATTAGACCTACGTGCCTAATACTGCCTTTTCATATAGGCTAATAGAGAGAGCTAGTTCTTTACTTCTCAGTGCCAGTCCCAAGCCTAGGCCCCCTAGGTAAAGAAGGAGGGCGACGTCAATGATCTATTATGTTATTAGCCTACACAGTGTCATTAAACTGAAACTACTAGACGTAAGCTAATCGTAATCTCCAAATTTCTAAAGCGCCACTCGAGAGCCAAGCGCGGGGCACCAGCTTATTCGCGAGCACTGCGTTGAGTCAAAAGGGTTGTCCGTAAGAGTAGGCCTAGTCCATGGTGGTCCGGGTCGAGTTACCATTGTAGACGTAAGCCTACTCCCAAGTCTAGAGTGACTTTATAGACTAAGACACTATTGGACACCCATCTGAATGCCTCTGTGATCATACCTAAAAGTAGAACGTATAGCCTATATCAGATTGTAGTTACCAGAGGAGTAGGCTGTCTATGGCGCCCAAAGTACGAAGTCACGGAGTCATCATCGTCGACCAATGAACAACGGTAGAAGTAGGTCAACAATAATGCCATATCAATCTGGGTGGTGGATAGAGATCATAGAGTTCGTGTTATTTAAATTAGACCTGCGATATTTTATGTGTGTATCGTTTAGATCCGTACGTGAAGTTGGCTTTGATAATGAACGGAAAGCGGATCAAGAAGAAGAAGTCGACGATCAAGAAGTGTACGCTGAATCCATACTGGAATGAATCATTTTCGTTCGAGGTCGCCTTTGAACAGATCCAGGTAGACGTTATATATAATTATAAGGGCGCTGCATAATTAGCGTAATTGTCATGTCATCGTTTACTACAATTTTTCACAGATAAGGTATGGTTATAGTGAGGCATTGCACGCCTGTAGACTCGACTGATCTGAGAACAGTGAAGGATTTAATTCTACGCTTGAACACCTTTTTTACGTTGCCAAAGTGCAAATAATAGGGATATTTAACTATACATTTTTGCCTTAATAATGCAATCCTTAAAACGTAGGCCCTGCTAAAAGCCCTAACTTGAGTTACGCTGCTCTGTGATGAGGCTAAACCGTTTGATGCGTTTGAATTAAACATTCAATTCTGCGACCTGCTGAATTACTTCCGGTCATGACCTCGATGCTCCTGTTGCAATTCTAGGGCCTGCAGACTACAGTATTAATACCGGTAAAGGACGTCAACTTACATTGCTTCTGTACGGTACACAAATGGTTGTTTGTTTAGAAAGTGTCTCTGGACGTGACAGTCGTGGACTACGACCGCATTGGAACGTCCGACCCAATTGGACATGTCGTTCTCGGCTGCACAGCCACGGGAACCGAACTGAGGCACTGGAGCGACATGCTGGCCAATCCGCGTAGACCCATCGCACAGTGGCACACGTTACAGGAGGTGCCGGAAAAGAACTAGACTCCACAAAGGTTCATTGGGCTTTCGGATAATAATGTCATCATAATGATTATGATCAATGCGTTTACAAAATATAGCGATCGACTGTGTTCCTCTTTCTGGATATGTAATCGTTGACGCGTCGACCTGAATGTTAATCAATATGAATAGGTCTATTCATTACAATACAGGCCTACTGTTTACAACAAGACGACCGTATTAACGTTGTCATCCTTCCAACTTCAGAGGCGCACACGACAATACAATAGAACTTCGTTGGCGCTGAACAATTGTGAGGATTGGCAATGGCAGGGAGCCAACAGTGGTAAAAAATTTATGAAAATTCTTAAGTTACGTTTCTGTGACGTCACAGTGACGATAGCCGCAAATTTGTCACATATCTTTCTTTTGATTCCTGAATATTAATATGGATTCGATGTTAATATTCATGAGGACGAAGGCATCGCGTATCTTCGCAATCGCAAATCTTGTCGGCCTAGATGCTGTGCACGTCATGAAAAATCAGTAAAATTTGCAATTATCTGGGACTAATGTTATCAGGTTGCATAGCGAAAACGGCAAAATACTTTTTAAAATATATGATGACAGCGCAAATCTCTTTTTGTGATGAAAATGCGGTAGAATTACGTCATGGTGACGTCAGGTTTATTTTCAGTTTATTGTTTATTGTTTATCGTTGTTGCCGTCAATGTCATCATCTTTATTCGTTGCGTAAATCGCCACAAAACTTGCATTCCTAGGTTACTTAATAAATTCTGATTTACTATTGTAATTATTGAGAATAATAATTGTTGAAATGGTTGTGTTTGGTACTAACAGAAACGTCTCCAATGTTGTTATAGTTAGATACAAATAATTTTCATAGCGTAGTCTAAGCGTTGTTGAACAGACTCCTCGTCCACTATTATTATTATTATCGTCGAGTGTATAATTATATACAACAATTACACATCGTTCAATTTGTTGTTAATTAGACCTAATTTGTTGTAATTAGCAAATTATTGTCCTACATAGTAGTTTTAGCCATCGTCCATGTGTTGCATCCGGTTATGTTCATTCAAGGAGCTCAGATCAAACTATCGTTACGAATTTGCTATCTTACTGCTATTTTAACTTTTTAGAAATAGCGCATTGAGGAAACTTAATAGTGTTATAACTTGGTGTTTATTTTTCGTGCATTATTCTTTATGTCGAGCTGCTTTTAATGCTAATATTGTCAATTATTGTGATTGGAATGACGAATTTATATAGCGCCTCTCGATGAGAGAGAATCGTCACGGTGTATCAAAGTATCAGTAGAAAATCAGGATGGATCAGCGCTTTTGGGAGATATGAAAACAGAAGAAAATCGTGTTTTAAGGTGCTAGACAGCCAATCCCAGAAGGCTATTATTAATAGTTGGCTGGCATTATATGTTTTCAGTTATCAAGAAATGTATGTGCTATTTTGGACAAGTCTGTTTTCAAGATTCCAGCAGTTTGTATTACTTATCAGTGATAACAGACATCTTTGCCGCACTAAGTGATAACGAAGCCATCTATGACCAGTGATAGGCCATTTGGTCGTAAATTTATTTTGCGCCCTAATGGTTTTTACACAGGATATATTTACGTGTGCGATGCATTTTACATGACTATTTTGTATCAGATCCATATTATTTCCTAGAGTATTGAATATTTTGTGTTGTGATAAAACAATAAAAGATGTTTTAAAATAATTGCAATTGAATTGAATCTAAACAAAACCCCAAAAACATTACTTTACTTGAAGGTTCTATATTTTATTTTTATTTTATTCATCAATTTAATCTAGTCAAATTACTTCTACAGCTCTGTAGTTCACAATGCGAGACTCTTGCATGAATCAATTGGTCAAGGCCTAATGGAGTTGATTTTAACTAAGTAAATATTATTTTCCATATTATTTCAACTGAAATTACTTTTAGCAGCTCTCTAAAAATTACTAATTACATTAATGTATACTAAAGATATAAATGTTAATATTATACATGACAGAAAACAACTTGCCAATTTCACAGATCATGTATTGTACTTTATTTCCACAAAATACAATATACAGCCGTTATGAAACCCACAAACGTTCATTAGCTTCATGAACCTCGTTAAAACTAACTCCTTCTAACTCAAGGAAATACGAAAACTTCTCAGCAACCAGCATCACCAAGTTCTAGTCTTTACAGAGTCAACAGAGTAACAAAACAAAATAAAACAGTAATGCCTGCGACGAAACCTGTGCAAAACACATCGTACCACGCAACTCAAAAAGTGTTACGTTCAAATTCAACAACAATAACAACGTAACAGAAACATCCGGTTTAATAATAACAAATTTGGAACAGTTCGTTGACAACATTCCAATACAACAACATTTCAAACCATCTACTACCGTACCACAGGTCTCTGCTACTGGTAGGAAAACTTTACATGCTCTGAACTCCTAAACCTTACGTTTAACGCTTTGCATGTCACGGAAAGTTCTACATCTACAGAAAAAAGGCAAAAAGTGGCAAGAAATGTACGAAGACTTTTCACAACAACAGTCCTAACAGTTCGTTAAACGCTTCAATTCTGTACAAACCAGGAAATCTATCAAGTCTTTTACAACATCAAACTGGACTTAACCATGGGTGTCAAACCACTTTCAGCTTGACAAAGAAATTGCATATTTATATATAATTCATATATATATATATATATATATATATATAATTTATATATGCATATGCAAATTTTCCACCATAAAAGCAAATTTTCCACCAGAAGCAAATTTTTCCACCATATGCAAGTTTTCCACCATATGCAAATTTAAAAAATATGCAAATTTTTCCAAAATATGCAATTTACCCTCCATGCAAAGAAACAGACGTTATCCAACAGGGCCTAATTACCGGGATATTGTTTCGCATTTCACCGTATTGTACACCATTGCAGCGAATTACGCTAAAATACTAGTTGTCAACAAACTAACAATACGAATGTCGTAAATGTGCAGAACACAATTTAATGCCATCTTTCCACTCGTCTGTACAAATTACATTTTTGCCATACATTTGCACGCAAAAACTAATTTATGGTAACTTTTGTCCAAAATCCACATGCTTTTCAAGGGACCCAACGACACCAACAGGTTTGACAGCCATGGATAAAATATTTCGCAGGAAATTAAATTTACAACGTTAGACCAAATAAACTAAAATAAAACGACAACTTAATAATGCAAGTATATGCAAGTTTAACACGTTGTTAAAATGTGAAAAGAATTCGCAAGTACTAGAACATGTCATCAGAAAGAGAAAACGATAACAACAACCTGAAAGTGTTAAATGTCTCACCTGTACATTAAAAATGAGCAACGGCTGACAAAAGTGCAACGTGCGTTGTAACAATTCACACGATAATCGGCCGACAAAATTTCCGAAGACCTCGGACCATGCTAAAAACACATCGAGTACAACACTATACAACGCAACGTAACATGATTAGTTTTACAACTACGTGATGCACATGATTGGCTTCTTCAATTATTACCGATAACATGATCTACCGCCATGTTACGTGATCACTAAGCAATGGCTTAGACCTATTCTTTAAACATGATTCTCTTTATTTAAACTGTCTCAACATTCTGGAGTACCTTCCACCTTTAACGTAATTTTGCCCTGCGTTACAATTTTTATCTCTAACAACGTTCACATTAGTCCGAAATTCAAATAAAATATTTTGAAACGTTACAGTATCCAACACATAATATCTTGACTGGCACTTTTTTAACTGGCAGACATGGGTTTGTAAAAGTGAAAAAGGCATAATCTACACTCACATAATAGCACAAATTCTGTCATTGATGTAGGCCCTGGTAGGGCAACTATCAAATTATCAGCATCGAATGAAGGCTGCTCATACAGTTGTGTATTAAAGACCTGATTCCTGATGCAATGATTACCTCAGTAGAGGAATTGAACCCGGAAGTTTCCCTTTGCATAAAATGGACACAATGTTGCCCACTACATGTACCTCATCAAGTACAACTGTATCTCAATGTATCTGGGAGAGAAATACTTAAATGCCTTGCAACAGAAACATTGAAACACCCAGTAACCGAAACATTGAAACACTCGAAATGCCCACTAATAAAACATATTGAATTGAAACATGCATTAACAGCAATATTGAAACGCCCGCAGCCACTATTGATATCCCTGACAGACCAATTGCAAGTTCACCAAAGCTCAGCTGAGAAGAGTACAGGAAAGGTCTAGCACTCGACAATTATAGATTCTTCTTATTCTGGTTCTCTGCACCTAGGCAGGTTCAGCTGTCCAATGTCACCACTCTTCCCTTCCACTGGGCCTTCTCCTTCAGTCTTTTTATTATAGATAGAATAATACTAATAGCAGCATTAATAATATTAATAAATTATAATAATAACAATAAAGGAGTAGCAAGACCTTATGGTAACGTCGCCAACGGCCAATGTGGTGGAGCTTTATAAATGGCGTGTCGCTTCTGTGCAAATTCAAACAAGCGTTTGCATACGTACACGCAAAACAGCTCTAATCTATTGTACGTAAATGTGTACGACTGTCTGTACACCGCAGTACAAACTCTGCAGAAGCCTGGTTCTGAGGTAGAAAGATTATTCGGGCTAGGCACAAGTGCATCCTTCACCACAACCCACAGCGACAGATTACCGTTTAAAAAATGGTATTCTATCGAAAGTTGCAAAGTTCTAGCACCCAGAAGCCACGGCTCAAGGCATGACTGCAACACCAAAAAATGAGGTAAACATTAACAATTTTTAAAAAAAAACCTTTAAAGCATGACCGTTTAAATGTGACACAATTTTATTACACCTAGACGGAAAATCTGCATACCTCGACCCAAAAATCTTTCCAGTTGGTACTACCATGTCTGAAAGCACTTAGGATCAAAACGAGCTACTAACCACTTCAACAATCAAAAAACAACAACAAAGAACACAATATTTAAATTTAGGACATATCCCAATTGCACTAGCAAACACAGATTCCTCCTGTCTCGCTTGCATCTCTTTTTATAATTTTTTTTGATTGTTACACGTCAATTGTTCAATAAAAACAAAAAAATTGTGATCAGTATGCTCTGCAGCCCACAGAGATTTGCAGGTTCCTTTCTTTTCTTTGACCGAGTCTGTTTCAAGAATTGAATGTTCCCCTTGGAACAATCCTCATTTCAATGTACGGCAATGTTTCAAAATTGATTTTGCTCAACCAACATTGTTTTGTTACCTGAGTTTACTCGTTTTTAGATCGCCATGCATACCAAATCATGTCAAAAACTAATATTACCCTCTTCTTAAACCCATCAACCATACACGAAATCCTCTAAATCAGCGGTGTCAAAGCCCAGACCATGTGTCATTTCTCGTCGCCAACAATGTTTTCTGGCCCAAGCAGTCTTGCCTAAAGATACACAATTTGAACAAATAAAAGTTCAAATTTATCATTTTCACTGCATGTGAAGTGAAATCAGTTTAAATCACGTCCATGACCGATAACAAAGATCAAATTACAATATAGAATAATTTGACTGTCTTTACGCCAAGAAAAGCACAATTGAAAATTTCTGCAAACACTTTCTGTGATCAAGCTACGGAGTCTCTCTCTGAGAAAGACAACCGCCCCTCCCCTATTTTGCCGGGTGCCTTTAGAACTCTGGCCTGCCACTTGCTGGAAGATATTGCTGCTGGCCCACTATTAAAAAAGCCCTGATATCTCCACTCTAAACAGAAGCAACATTAGATCCCTGATCACTATCTGAACACCGACAGCTGCACCTAGACACACGGAAACCAGACAGTTACCCACAACTAAACCTCGCTGATAAATGTTCCTCACACAATCGTGGTCAATTAATTAAACCGAAAAACTTTGTTTCATCAGATAAAAGACAGCCACAAAAATTCTATCCATTAGCAAAACGGAAAATTCTTCTGATAAAAACTATTCACAAACTTTCTACATATTATAAACTCTAAATCTAAAAACTCCAGATCTCTGTGAGCATTAAAACTGGGACGCAAAAACTCAGTTACGACAAAAACAAAAGTAACAACGAGCAGAAAACTTCCGCTGTTCTCCATCATCGTTGCAGAAAATGCGTCCAAACTATAATTTGAGAAACTACATCGATATATTATTCATAACACAAACTGTCAAATTACCAAATCAACAAAAGAAGTAAATCGAAAAAATCTATTATTTCACTGCAGTAAATTAGAGAAGAATCAAGAAAACACAAAGATTTCCACTGTTTAAATATGTTTTGAATATTCATGAGGTCACTTTCAAAAAGTAAAGTATAAATTATTAAGCTGCTGCAATTTTAAATCATCTGATTCATAACAAAACGCAAGACTTTTTAGTTAGAATTTCGTGCAGATCTCAAATCACAAAAAGGGTGCGACAAATATATTAACACCTGAAAATTCACCACTCCCAAAAGCCACTATAACATGCATGTTTCAAACTCATTTTCATTTACTTTTCAGTAATTTAAACAAATACTAAAATACAATTTATACACATCAACAATTATTTCAAATAGAAAAACAGCTTCTGCCAGTGCTAAAATAATTAAAACAACAGCCTTACTCTGCATCTGAAAGCAATTCTATTCATTAAAAAGTGTAAATAGAAAATAACAATGTCTGTTTCTATCAATTAAAAGCAATTATATTTCTGCCATTTTGAGAGATGCCAGTCAAAAACTCACGATTAAGGAGGATGTTTTGCATTTTGTCATGACACAATTTTAACAGTTAACAATCATACATCTGTTCAATTTTCTATTCTGAAAGCCTCCATCATTTTAAAAACAAATTTAAATTCCACATGTCATGCAACTCACAGTGCTCAAGCCGACAGTTGACATTGTAAAGAAGCCTTGAAACAATAATAATTAATTTCGTTCGGTGAACAATATTAAGTTGGCGAACTGCAAATTATTCCATTAAAGGAGCAAGAAAAATTACACGGGCTTCTACCGTCGATATCGCCCAGACTGTCAATTTAGATTGTATCATTGGGACGATGTAACGTAAACTGTTGTCATTACAACTATAATCACAGTACTGTAACAAAGAAACTACTTCAACCAAACAATCAATGGTACCAACGGCGCGAAAATGAACACTAGAACAAAACAAGTTTCCTTCTAAAACACAATGAACCTGCTGCTGCCAATTCGTCAATGTCCAAGCCGTGATGGTCAAAAACCAAATTGCATTAAATTACGAAAAACATCATTGTATGTATTTACGTATATGAAGACACTTTTATAGCTCAGAACTCTTTGCACCGCCAAACAGCGCTGCAAATGCCGAGCCTACTTACAGCACCAGTAGCATAGTAGTTACACCAAACGCTAACATCACATCAGGTTACATACTATGTTATGCAGCTAAATAACTTCAATTGTTATGGCATGAGTAGTAGTACACTAAGTACATGCATGAAACAGGTCAGCACCATTGTTTTCTCTGAAGCCACAGTTTTAACAAACAGCAAGCCATGTCCGAGTAGCAGCAGACACTTAATCTCCGTAATTAATCGTGCCAACCGCCCGAATCCAAACACTTCAATTGCGGTACATCGTGTAAAAACCAACGAAAATGCGGCAGATTTCGGATCCGAGATACCCAGAGTGATGTCATTGCTGCTGCGCTACGTTCTCAAAACTGCTTTTACCAGAGTTGCCCCAAAAAACCATTCTAATCGTCGCCACCGTTTGCAATGGCACTATTAGTCATCGATGACATGTTGAACTCCCAAGAGTCATTGCTGCAGCTCTCTTTTTTTATCAGCCGATCACCGCCGTCCAACTCAAATCGTTTCATCATGACGGCATCGCGCTCGTCTTCACCGCTTCCCATCTGGCGATGACCCATAGTTGAGTCGGCATACACCGAATTGTTTGGCATGACTCCCGAGCAGAGCATAGTCAAGCGAGACTCCGGGTAGGCAAAGGAGTCGCTGCTCACTGGCTCCGACTTCACGACGGGCTCCGTGGGTCCGCCGTCGCCGAATCTCGGCTGTAGAGTCGCGTTCTTCGGTTGATTCTGCATCAACATCCGTCGCAGAACGGAGTTGTCGTCGGCTCGCGGCGCAAATCCGTCGGCTATTCTCTCCGAGTAGTACTGCATAGCTGCGACGTCTCTCTGAGACGGACCGAACCCGGATCTCGTCCCGTACGGAAAGGCGTCTGGGCTGGAGGCAGGCGACTGCTGGAGAAACTCCTTTGGACACGTCTCCGCCTGTGGGAAGATGCCACCACCGCCCCCATCTCCACCCATGCAGTGCTGCTCCACAGAGCGGTTGCTCACGTAGGGCGGGGGCGACGGCAGCGCCCCGCCCAGCTCCTGAAACGGCCCGTACTCGGTGACGTACTTCTCGTTGACGTTCTGCAGGAGCGTGAGTCGATGGTCCGGCGAGTATGGTCGCTCGTAGGTGGCGCTCACGTCCGGGGTGAACAGCTCCGCGAGGCTCTCCCCCACCGTCTCCGTAAGGCTGTCCGCCGGGTGGTGCCCGTACGGGGTGCTGACGCTGTGACACTGGTTCCAGTAGAGCGGCGACGGCTGCGTCATCACCTCGTTGTCGAAACCCGACTCCGACTGCGACACGGGGTCGATCGGGGTAAGGTGGGTCGAGGTGAGACCGGACGTCGTTCGACCGTTCACGCGGAGGTCGACCGGGCTGAAGGCGGTCGCAAAGCTGTCGAGCTTCTGCACTTCGGACGACGACGATGACGAAGGCACAGCGACGTTCGACATCGTGTAATCGGTCGCCAAGTTTCGCTCGTCGATGCTGGACATCGCCGGCGCCTGCTGTCGGTGTTTCTTCTTCTCGTACATCTTGTTGTCCATGCTGGACGCGCGACGGCGTGGACTCTTGCACGAATTCGGATCGTTGTTCACCATCCACCACGAACTCTTCCCCGTTCCTTCGTTCTGCACGCGAAGAAACTTGCGGTGCAGCGACAGGTTGTGGCGAATCGAATTCTAAAATTCGACCACAGAGATGCAAAATGGAATTAAGAGCATTTTAATTTTTATCCTAATTCTGAAATTTGACCAAAGAGACACTAAATAGAATTTATATCAATTCAAATTTTATTTATTTTTCTGAAATTCCCAGTCCAACTACAGTGATACCAAGAGATTTTACGGAGTCTGTGAGTGAACCATGGGCGCCCGCACATGCGGAAAGGGGGGGCACTTGCCCCCCCGGAAAATTGAAACCTATTTTTCTCACTACTACTTTTGGGGTTAGTAACAAATTTCTTCATATTAGAGAATTAAAAAGCCTACTTTTAACTTTCGATTTTTAAAGCAAAGTTCCTTGCAAAAAGAAGCAATTCATATTAGACATTTTTAAAGTGAAGCTGAAAAAAATTACATCAAGAAACCTCTGTGAAAAATACCCATGCATGTTCTTAACTCCCGACTTTGCATTTTTTTGTCCTCCTGCTAAAAGTTTTTTAACATTGACCATCGTGTTTTGCCCCCTCCTGCAAAAATTTCTGTGGGCGCCCATGGAGTGAACCAAGCATACATTAAACAGGAAACTATTTCAGACAGATGGACGCTGACAGGTTAAAGTTCCAACACAAGAGACCAAAAGTTCGATGACTGCAAAGACGTTGCTTACCTTCCATCCAGCCGAGCTGTTGCTCTCTCCCTTATCCTTGAAGTACGGCACATTCTGGATCATCCATCCGTAGATCTGAGACAGCGTAAGCCGCTTTTCCGGCACGCTTTCGATCGCCTTCGTGATGAGGTCAGCGTACGACATGCAACCCCAAGCATTGCGACGCGTCGATGGTTTCTTCAGATTCAACGTAGTATCGTCTCTCTGACCTCCACCAACGTCTCGTACCTCGCTCTTTATGACAACTTCCGGGCTGCCAGTTTCGGAATTCGACTCCCTCACTCCGTACTCGTTGAGATTGCCGTGCCAGGTGAAGGCACGGCATCGGCCCATCGGCTCAAAGAACTGATCCTTATCGACGTTTCTTTGCTCCATATCATCAAAAAATCCTAGAAGAAAAAGATATATTATGACCTGCATTTTAAATATAACCATTCAATTCAATTAGTTTATTGATCCCAAGAACAAAGCAACATAAATTCACAACATAACAAAACACAATGCGCAGATGTAATTTTTTGTACTGATCTGTTGTTATTATACACATATGAGAGCAAAAAGTTTCACCCGAAGATAGTAATATTTAAGAGTTTGAGTTGAATGTAAAGTGGATTAGTGTGGGTATTAATAGGAAACAATTTACTAATATACTAATAATACCTATGGCTTTTTTCTGTAAAATGTTTAACTTTAATATATAGTAAGTGAGTTTCTTATGTACAAGTCCAAATAAACTTGACTCCTTCACTCCGTACTCAATCATTTAGTCATGTCAGAAACCTCCTTTAATACTGGCGACATCATCAATCAATCAATCAATTCTTTATCTATATAAATAAAAATGTAACTGAGTTTGTGTCGCTATCTACCTATCTCAGGCGCTTTGTATAGAAAGTCATGCAATACTCATTAATGAAGCCAAATTAGCTTATCTAATTAGCCTAGTATATAAACATAAAAATAGGTCATCTTAAATCATTCCTTATCTAACTGTCTACATTCATGCTAAGATAAATTCAATAGACATGGACAAAGACAATCTGAGGCGCATATTCCACATGATCAATTGCTTTTTGTACCTGATAGCGGTGCGTATATCAGTTTCTGTCACTAATAAACGAACATACTACGAAAAAAGCTCAGTATTCTCCAGCCCACCTCAATTCCTAATGAAACTACTCAGCATCTTTACGACAAATCTTCATAATTGTCTACACTTTACTTCGGCAAAATCACAAATTCTTACTTAAAGCTGCGCTATAGGACTTTAAAGTCCAACAAAAATATTGACTTAGCTGCGCTATGTGTGGAACAGTCATCATTCTGTGGCCTACATTCTCACTGGCTCCTCGCCACTTGCTCCACATCAGCTTTCAAGACGGGACAATTTAATCGAACTATTATATGATTTATTTTCCTGTAAAGCAGCTAAATTAAAATAAAAAATAGCCAAAGTTTTACGCGATACGCTAGAAAATTATAATTTCTCCGTTAGTCGTGCCCTACGCAGAGATTGCTAGCGTTCGTTAGCGGCTAACGCCATTATACATTGGGTGCGGACGATCGCGATCAAACGAAGCAAAACGACAAAATATGACTCAGAGTGTAGCAGAAAACAATGCTACCAGTGGGCGGTGACTTTGTTTCGCAAGTCTAACGAAAAATTGAAACAATCTTATCAAAGAAAAACGTAATTTGAACGATTTAAAACTGACCTCCAAACAGCAACATACAAATCTACGCCATATTATCTATAGAACTAGGCCAAACGCAACACACGCTGCGACCCAGCCTCTGTCGACTGCACGGGTCCAGCGGAGGCTGTGCCACAGACTGCCAAACCCTGGACCATGTAGGCGGGTTCACTGCCCGACCAAGCACGAGCTGCGTTGTGTAGCCTGACACAAGCCTACAAGGCGCCGCACTTTGGTCCGAGTATGCTTTCGGCCTCCATTGCACGGCCTTCTACAGCGGGAACGGTCGACAGACTACAGCTAAACATAGCTAACCCAATGCACCGCATTGAAAGGCCGCAGTAGCAGCTCGGATCGTGAACGACTGGTTAAGGTAAACCGCACGTGACAAGATATGATTTTAGCGTCGCTGCTGTAAGCACATGCACCGTAAAAACGGATACGCCCATTCTCTAATATTATTATTGTGAAAATGTTCCACTTCGCCAACTGTACGGTGTACACAAGTCGGTGCATTTGTTGCTTTATGAAGCGGATGGAGTACAGGAGGAGAGAAGGTGCGTAGGACATGGGCGTGGATCCTTCCAACGATGAGTCAAGATCACAGATCAGTGCGCACGTTGTGGTCGTCGTCTGCAGGTCAATGACCTTAGCGAATGTGTATAACGTGTAGGCCTATAATTGCAAAAATAGGCAGACGCTTATTATTGACCCATTTGAGTTTGATTTAGGAGTGCTAGTGCTACAACGTTAATGTAATCATTGGTCTACACTAAGTCTTATAATAGGCCGGCGTAGTCTGAATAACATGTCTGCAAAAACATCCTAAGTCTATTTTAATCACCGCGAAGACTGTGACTGTGAATGATGAGGTCTGCGTTTCCGAACTTCTAAAGCGCCACTCGAAATGCCAACTTATTCGCGAATATATATATATATATATATATATATATATATAATGTAAATAATTATATAAAAATGTTGTTGTAACTTGTAACTCGATCTGCGACTGCTCGTACATACACGGGTGGTGCCAGTCATAAGCGTGGATGAAGGAGGAGGGCCGCTAGCTGGTGATCTTTGCTGCTGCTGCTGCCGCCGCCGCCACCACCACTACACTGAAGGAAGATAAAGTCAGATTTGGAGAGGGCTAACCATATTATTGCTGTGGTGTAGACTATCGAACAGAAAATAATTGAAGTTGCACAGGCCTATATAAGTCTGTCTCGTCCCCATTTCATGGCTCTAAGTTTCTGATCGAGGCCTACTTTTAGTGGAACTGCTCTTCTTTAGAACAACATGAGCCTAGGCCATTACAGTGTTGACTTGGAATCGTGTTTGTCGAAATGAAATGGCTATAGATGAAATTATATAGGCCGTGTGATGTCTTCTGTATCATTTCAGTAGGCCTACGTAGGCCTGTAATAACAACAGGCATTGGCTACAGCCGCTAGACCCTGTATTCTGAAACTAGGTCATTATATAGCAGGTCGTGCGTGGGACTTTGGGCTTTTCACCTTGTTATATTTATCGTTCCAATTCGCAATGTTTTTATATGTGTAATTGTAGGCCAACTTGCAGACATAATTATTATTCGTCTTTTTGTCTGTCTTATGATTAATGGTCTGTTGATTAGACTGTTATTCGGCCGTTCGAGTTGTGGTTAAACTTGAAAACTTATCGAGCGCAATCCGATAAGCCGCATAATATAATAATTATTAAAAAGTTTCTTTACGAGAAGGCGTGACTATTATAGACTACCGCTTCGTAAACAAGACAGCAGCACGCTCGATTCAAATCTCGCTACAATAATAACAGTATTAATCACTGTCACTTCGCAGCAGGCCTAGGCTATGTCTCATTCGTGACGTATACATCAATTTAAATGTTGTCTCCGATTATTATAACCCACCTTATAGCTGGTATAGGCCTGTGTTGTTTATTTTGTTCCATGCAATGCGGGACATAATAATATTAATTATGATTTTCTAGCGAATCTAACGGAAGCCCTATTAGGCCACAATCCTACACTTCAGGGCAGTAGGCCTACATATCGGCCTATGAATTAGACGAGCGGCTGAGATAGAAATAAAATAGAGCTTTCAAACTAACTGTTTTACCTGGGACTATTATTACGTAATAATAGTCCCAGGTTTTACTAGGCACACATAAAGGACGTAAAAGGTATCTTAAATACAAAATTAATATTAAGACAAAACTTTATACCGACTATGCAGAAATTGATTAGAAGATTTTATTGAATAAACGAAGATGGCGACACTGTATTTATAGTGCACAATTTACTTTTGAGATGAATCTGATAATATATCGTTCGCTTGGTGCTATGAGCATGCGCACTCGAAGAATGGCTGCGTGAACATGCAGTAAACAAACAAACGTTTAATGTTTTACATTTTCATTTATTATTAGCGTTTATTGAAATTTGGTTTCGGTTATAGTTTGGAAGTTCGTTTAAATGATGAATCTGGTTAGATAGTTTTCTGCCACGTTACCATTACGTTACTCTATCATGCATTGGTGACCGTGCTTTGAGCAAGCAAGCAAGTATGGTAACCAACTTCTACTTTTACTGCAATATCTGATCTATCTTAAAATAATTTGAGGCTACACGATGAGCGAAATAATTAAGCGTAACGGCAATAAACACCACATGCGTCTGAGCGTTTTTAGCAGTGCTAAGTATGAGCAATTGTGCATGTAGAGTTGTAGACCAGCGACCAATATTATTATATAATTATAACTAGACAGAGCTTCCTATATGGTGAGCTGCCCAGGGACGTTGAAACAGCGGAAAGAGCAGGAAGCAAGAGTATGTCATAAAAATGTTATGGGGTAAGGTGTAGACTGCGGAACAATTTAAGCAAGCCACGTCATCATTTTCTTTGATTCGTAAACCTTAACCCAGAAACCTAAGACTAGGCTAAGAGGTCTCAGCAAAAACCACGTTATCCCACTGGCCTGATGAAGACCTTGTGTGAAGTCAATAAAAACAACTGCTTCCATGAGGCTTGCACACTTATTCCCTATTTTGTTCCATTATGGTTTATTGTGCGAGGTCGGGAGCGCCTCCTTTGAGACTTTCTTGATGTGGCGCTATATAAATTTTTGCAGTTATGATAACTTTACAATGCCATGTACTGTGGCCAGTCTTCTGCTAGTGCTAAGTAGGTGTTTGTTGAGTCATTTTGGTTGTGCACAGATGTGATGGCAGAGTCTTCTAACGAGCAGATGACCACACCTCCTGCACCGGTCAGCGAGCTGATTACCGCCATCTGTAATGGTCAGCTTGACCGTGTTGTGCAACTGCTGGACAGCCGAGTGGTCACAGAAGATACCTCGTTGGTTTGTACCTCATTTGTCTGGTTTTGTTCATTACATTCTATGCATTTATATAGCACCCATTAAAAGAAACTTCTCGCGCTGCCAATGCAGCCACGGCTTAAGAATAGGACTTTGTAATATATAAAACGAAAGTTTGATTGGTCTGGGGTTTTGTATTCTATTGTGAGGTATTGTATTCTATTGTGTTCTATTGGATTCTATATAGTATTAGAACATTTATAAATCACCTGTGATAGAGTGAACCTTTCAGAGGTACTCCCAGGTTGCTCGGCCACTTGAGAAGAAATTTAGTTTTTAAAAGTAAGTGAGGAGGAGGCTAGAACTAGCTAGAAAAATTTTGGAATCCAGTAGAAAGAGGCAGTACTTATATTCGAAGTTAAGAGCCAATTGTGATATAAAGAGACTTACAATTCTGAGACTTTTAGGTAATGGTGATGAACATAATTTGCATTTGTGTAACGTAATTGTAATTGCAAATCTATATAGCTTCATTTCAAGGTACACTCGCTTGTAGCGGGCACTTAACGATGATCAACATGATGTGTAATGACAAATGAATGTTGTAAATATTTACGTTACGTTGTGTTTAGGCCGGCTACAGTGCCGTCCATTACGCAGCCGTCAACGACCGAGCGGAAATTCTACGAATTCTCACGAGAAGAGGATTTAAAGTCAACTCAAGAGACAGCGTAAGCAAATCAGTGGGACACGCAGCATGTCTAGTGACAGCGCAACAGTCTCTGCCTGTAAACAACACTTTGAAGGCAGACTTTTGAAAAGTGGAAACATCTGTGGCTTGAAGCTATTACAACCAATTATCGTAAACAGTTTGCTGTTAATTTAAAGAGTGGGCGTGGAAATAATTTGAATATGAATGATCGTTTATGGCGGCGGAGGAAAGGGGTTATCAGGATGTGACGTTAATTAACGTTCACAGATCTTAATTGGTTGTAATTGTGGCTTGCTCTGGAGACTTGTTATAAAGTTGCATAATTTGGGAGTCTTGTGTCACCAGGAGTTAAGGAACCAAGCATTTATATAGCACCTTTAAAGCTCCTTGTTAAAGTGCTAAAGATGTAAGGTCGTTTTTAAGCTGTTATGATAGCTACGTTGGTTTGCAGAACTTTACAGGTGGATGGGAGTGTCTTAGTTTGTCACCTGTTGGCACTTAATCATTTGCGAGAAATAACAAATTTATTAAAATTTACACAATTAATGAATTGGTATTTAAATTATTTATCGGTTAATAAAATTAATCATTAACTTCCTCTATTAATAACATGTCATTGCAATATAAACTTCATATAATATTTGGTTAATTTAAAATTTAACGTAAATTTTCTGCAGTTGGGTTATACTCCACTGCATCTGGCGTCGGCTCAAGGTCACCTTTCATCCGTAACCGTTCTGCTTGAGTCGTCTTCCTCAGTCAACAGCCAAGACCATGTGGTATGTTGCACACTTCTATCATATTTAAGACCCTTGTCATATCCTTTGAATATTGTATTATGATCTTTATGTATACATGATCTTCTTATATAATCTCCATGTATAACCATCATATATTGTCTAGAACTTATATGCAGCGTATTTACACATAAAATGTGGTGTGTGTAGTTATATTACCATGATTGTGATCTATAAATCATCATATAATAACACATTTGCTAGTAATGGTAATAGTAATAATGGTGTGGGCATGCGATGGTGTAGCAGTGCCTTGAAGCCGGAGGAGGGTTCCAGGTTTGAATCCACCTCAAGCCGCCGCGTAGGGGACCTTGAACAAGTCTTTCACTCGCCATTGCTCAGACGCTTCAGCGTGAAACTTTGATGCAGTGTCTGCGCTGTAGTCAGAAGCACCTCTGAGTAGCAAGCTTGGGGCGCTATAGAAATGGAGAAATAAATAAATAATAGAAATATATAATAATTAATCTGAAATAGTATATTTATTCTGTTTTATGCAGCATGGTAACACCGCTGTTCATGAAGCAGCTTGGAACGGATTCAGTCAAACTTTGCAGGCGCTTATTCAGCACGGGGCGGACGTTAATTTACTCAACAAGGCCAGTCTTTTTTTAAATTGTTTAGACTTTCAAATTGTTATTGACATTTAATTTCACAATTTGTGACTAATAACTCTTTTGCAGAGTTACTCCTGTTGGTGAATAGTACCTTGAAACAACACCAGGAATTTTTTTCCTGTGGTACATCGACATATTTGCTTTACCCTAAATTAATTAACCTCACCCTGCTCAATGTTACTTTGGCTTACCATGCCGTAATTTACAATTACTTAAAAACTTAAAACTTATCTATTTGCTAAGGCTTATCCTGCAGTTAGCTGTTTGTGAGGCACCCCTGTTTGAAGGTCAACAGCCAAGACCACGTGGCACGTTACGGCGCCAAATAAATTGTCGTTATTATTATTATTTATTATTATTATTTATTATTATTATTATTCCTTATGGTACCTAATCGAACCATTGTTCTTTGTTTCATTGTTGTAGGCTGGTTTCTCACCTTTACACCTGTCTTCTCAGAACGGACACAATGAATGCTCGCGAATCCTATTGTTTGCCGATTGCAAACCAAACCAGAAGAACAATGTTAGTCAAGTTATTTTGTTAGTTTTCTAAATTATCGAAATTGTAATCATTATGATTTTTACGACAATTTCCATAGCAGTGATAAAAATTAATAATAATAAAATCAGCCAGCCAATATATTCTTGCTTGCTGTAAATAAGTAGATAAGTTAATCCATCAATTCAGTTTATTCAAAGTAATTTAAGTGGCCACGGATAAGTTTACGATGTATTTATTCATAACATGGAGATGTCATGTATTGTACTACTTGCACTACAGAGATTTTTATCTATGGAGATTTATGTATTGAAGTACAAAGATTTTATGTATTGTAGTGTAGAGATTTTATGTATTGTAGTACAGAGATTTTATGTATTGTAGTATGGAGATACACCATTGCACACTGCAGCTCGATATGGACATGCGGGAGTGACCCGGATACTTTTGATCGCCAAATGCAACGTTAATGAACAAAATCAAGTAAGTTGTGTAGATGTATAAATGCCATGGTCATAATATTTAATAAATAATTTATTTCTTTAATTTGTTCTCTGACTCTGTGTTTTTCTATCATGTTGATTGCAAAAATTGGAGACTCCCCCAAAATGGAAACTTCAAATTTTTCCTGGATACACCCCTGTACACATACAGTCATACATGCATACATATTTGTATAATGCATGCATATACAAGAACTCATGGATGGGTATATGATGTAGGTACATGCATACTTATGCATGAATGAATGCATACATAAAATACGTGTATGCGCATACATGCATACTGATTTACATGCATACATATGGATGCTGCTCTGAAGTCTACAGGACGGGTTTTTTGTTTTATTTCATAGAATGGTGATACCGTGCTACATATAGCAGCAGCTCTTAAGTTGCAGAAGATTACAAAGATGCTCGTACATGCCGGATGTGATACGAACATTAAAAATAACGTGAGTATTGTTGCACACGAGTTCATTGTTTTCCATTTATGTGTGTATGTACAGGGTGCGGCCGAAAAAATAATCCATTTCGAAAATTGCGATTTCTCAAAACACTGTTCGTATTTTTGGCATTCAATTGTTTTATTCAGATGTTTCGGTTTCGTAAATGATCAGCGTAAATTTTTTCAATTTGTTGTAGCAAAACGAAAGAGCTGTTGACATTGCAGGACGCAAAGGTCACGAAGAGATTCTTCGAATTCTTGCGTCAAACGTCAGTCAGCAGGTTATTTTATTTTAAATTGTTTAGTAGTTATAACAATTTTGTTGAAAAACTAGAAAACTAGAACGAGACTTATTGATCTAATACGATCATGTCCAACTTTTTGTCTGCCTATGCGTCTTTTGTGTATATCCTTTTCTCTGTACGTCAAAATTGATGTAGCGTTCTTTGTTCTTATGAACAGTGTTCTTTATTCTTGCAATCAATGTTCTTTGTTCTTTTGATCGGCATTCTGTGTTCTCATAATCAATGTTCTTTAATCAGTATTCTTTGTTTTTACAATCAGTGTTCTTTGTTCTTGCAATCTTCTAGGTCAGTGTTCCTAGTCAGCAGTCGGAGTCATTCAATCTGTCTACATATAAGATCTCTGGTCCAACTGTGGCCACTGTGGCAACAGAAACGTCAACGGAGAAATCGACGACAAAAGAAAAGAAACCGAAATGGTCTTTGTTTTCAAAGAACAAAAAGACGAAGGCAAGATGGCGGACACAACAGTTTCAGATAAATTTGTGTTTTATCTTCCTCATTGTTGTATTTATTTGGCTTCTCTATCTAACAGATATTATGCTAGGTGACGGTGCTTGAACCCTGGGATAATATTCTTACGTACATAAATCAAGGTATATGCTTGCTTACATAAATCAAGGTACGAGTATATTCTTGCATTCATTCTTTCATTCATTCATTCATTCATTACAAGGATTCATATAGCACCCCTTCAAGACGACTACTCAGATGCGCTCCTGACCCAGTATGGCTAAAAAGGAGAGCTTGAGTTGTGCACTGAAGGAATCAGAGTGGACCCTGGTGGACAAGAGCAGCGACAAAGAATCGAGGTATACCCTTAACCTGCATTAGCCCATTGATTACCTACTTAACGTGTGCTGCCTTTACTATTCTTTACTGTTTTTTTTTTCTTTTCTAGGAAAAAGTGCTCCCGGAGTCGGCAAAACTGACGGGAAATCCCGCCGTCCTGCGATCGCCCAATCCACAGCGTCAAGCCCATCTTTCGACGTTGACGACACATCCTGGTCTTGGACCGGGTCAGACCGTTTCGGTCGACCCTGAGGTCGTGCTTCGTAGCTTCCATCTGCACCAGATGCAGAAACACCGTGCGCTGAAGCAGGGAACCAGCGCCGCTGACCCGGTTAGGTCGTACGGTGACCCGACCTATCAAGTACAGGGCATGCTCAGCCAGTATGCCATTCAGGGTGGAGTTCAGTATTACAGGGATCTTGCTGGAAACATCAAACAGGTTAGTGGCTAATGGATTAATGGCTAGTGGTTTAATGGCTTAATGACTGATGGTTTAATGGCTGATGGTTTAATGGCTGATGGTTTAATGGATAACATGTTATTTGTTCAATGACTATTTAGCCAATGGTGTAATAGCTAATTGGCTAATGCCTGGATGGATAATATAATTGGGTTCGTGGTTTAATAACTTATTGGATATTGGTTTAATGGCTATGGCTAATTCTTTCATGGTTTTAATGGCTAATTGGTTAGTGGCTTAGTGACCAATTTGCCACCGGTGTTATGGCTAATTGGCTAATGCTTTGACGATTGATTGGTTCATGGTTTAACTTTCTAATGATTGAAGTCATTGTCTTGACGACGATGATGTTTTCGCGGTAGTTTGATCCAAGTAGTTAAAATCGGATGACATATTCATAATTGTACGATTGTTTTTCTTTCTACCAACATCATCTAGGGTCCGGTTGGGTACGTTCCAGAGACGAAACAGATGCAGCAGCGATCTCGTCGTGATGTTCCTTACCAACCACCAGATGTCCCACCTCTACCTCACATTCCATCTCGCCTTCCAACCGCCGCCGGTCCCATCCACCACCAATACGACCACCTCAGTTACCTCCGCAACCGAAACTCCCATCTCACGTCCGCTGCACCACACATCACCCCGCATCCTTACCCCGGTCACCCCAACAACTACGGGGAATTCCAGGATTCCACCAGCAGGAGATTTCCCCCGCAACAGACCCTCGCCCCGGGTGTGCCGGTACGGATGGTGCGGTCACGGTCTGATGAAACCATCTCAACCGCGTCCAGCTGTCAGCACCCGGCGGTTCGCGCCGAAAGAACTCGAAACGTAAGAGGTCGCGACCCCGTCCTGAGACGACACAGGTCGAGGACGCGACCCGTTATCGGCCAGCTTCTGAAGGAAAACCCCGAGTACTTTGCGTCGGGAAATCCCGGCGCAGAGCCAGAAAGTTTCGACCGTCATCATCGACTCAAAAAGTCGCAGCGTAACGGCCAGACTCCAAGTCTCCGGAAGAAGTCGACGACGGAGAAGACCACCTCGACGACGTCGAGCGAGTCCGGCGGAAATTCCGGCCGGGTTATTCCGCCCGGAAATCCCCTTCCGTCGTCCGACGCGGTTCAGTCGAGGATCGACGCGACGAGCAATCCGGACTCTGGTTACGGAGGCAGCAAGGCGTGTTTGGAGGGCGTGACGACGGCGTCGTCGCTACGGCAACTGGCGCTTAGCAACAGTTCGTCGTTTCATAGCAACGAGGATCTCACGCGTGGCAACGGATCGGAGAATAAGTTGACATCGAGCACGGACAACACGTCCGTCGTGTCGAGCGCTCCGTCTGGAAGCGTTGTCTCGCTTTGCAATTCGCTCTGATTCCCTGCTGTTCTGTGGGAGTCAGGGTACCAGTGGCTCCTTTGTTCCATGGGAAACAAGGTTCCAGCGGTTCTTTAGGTTCCATGGGAAGCAAGGTTCCAGTGGTTCTTTTGGTTCCATGGGAAACAAGGTTCTAGAGGTTCCTTAAGTTCCATGAAAAGCAAGGTTCCTTTGGTTCCATGGGAAACAAGGTTCCAGCGGTTTCTTTGATTTTACAGGAAACAAAATTCCAGCGGTTCCTTTCGTTCTACGGGAAACAAAGTTCCAGCGGTTCCTTTGGTTCTACGGGAAATCAAATTCCTTGGATGATTTTACCTCTTGATGAATTGCATCTCAGCGAGTGCTTGCCATTTACAAAATTTATCTCAAGCAATCATGAAACCTCTTTTAATCTCTTAATTTTTGATCTGATCAGAGAATTAACAGTCTTCCATGAACATGTGCAGTGTGCATGTAGGATCCAGATATCTATGATGCCCAAACATCTACGGAAATGTATCAGCAGAGTAGGTTTTCTCGCGTTTCTTAGCATCTTTGAGATTTTCGTAATATTTTATTTAATTCGTTGAAGTATCTGAAATGGTGGTTTAACTTACAGTTTGAGAGAAACTTGCAAATATTTTTTTAAAGACAGAGTTATTGTTGAAGGCTAGCAATTATGTTTTTTAATTAAAAATAGTTTTTTAACGATGTGTACTTATTGTAATGTAAAGATCGTGTATCATATTACTGTTTTTATTGAATCTCAGACATTTTAGAGTTTCTTGATGATGATGATGTGTGTTATTCAAGATCAAATTAGTTTTATTTTTTTGTCAAAATGACTTGAAAATAGCGAAATAACTTGTCAACCAACTTGATGATTTTTAGATGATATGATACAACTTCACACATCTAGGGACCAACAGACTAGGTCGTTTGTCATGTGACTAGGGACCAACCAATCATTTAGAAACAAACTAGGTCAATGTCATGTGACTTGGAAGGCCAATCATTTGACGGAACAAACTAGGTCAATGTCATGTGACATGGAGGGCCAATCATTTAATGTAACAAACTAGGTCGTTTGTCATGTGACTTGGAGGGACAGTCATTTGCTGTGTACGTGAATGTCATATTATAAATTTTATATTGAGTACTTGCAGTTTGCCGAGACTCATCTTTTCAACAATATCCCTTCCAACATGTGACCAGCAGTACACACATAGAGAGACGTATCACAATTACTTCATAAATGAGCCCACGCTGTATTTGTATTTCTGGGGACATTTTTATAGAGCCTTTACAAAATCATGCCGAACAAACGATGAAAACTTGTGTACATAATATGTGGGTGGAAACATCTATTTTTCTATTCAGTGTGCCTATGTATTTTATCATTTCAACCATCACTGTGTGTGTTTGAGAGAAAGATTGGATGTCTTCTCAAGGGAATTATTTGTCATCTGAACCGGTGGATCAAGTCGTTGTTTACAAAAATGGGACCAATGGATAAATGCTGTACATAAGTAACTTACAGAAAAGTCACCTTTGGTCATCATGAATTCTGCGAATTTTTTTAGCGGATTGGTTTAGTCCCCTCATTTATTTATGAATATTTTCAGTTCCTCAAAATGTTTTCAGTTGATGACTCGTTGTTTCAGAGGCCTAGTTTGACTATGACTTATTTCTTCCATGTGTAATAACTCACCCAATGGCAATATGGTCTGACAGCCTTCCAGAACTTCCCTTAATCATCAGTAAGGAATTCAGCTGTGACAGAATATTTTTAGTAAGGTTGATTGAATAGATTTCGGATATTTTCACTGGACTTTTCTTGATGCTTTTCTTAACATCTGAACAAATAGAGCAATGAATTGATTTAATATAATTGCATTGTTATCATGTATATTGTTGTCAATTTTTCAAGATTTTTGAAAGTACTTGCGTTTAATTCACGTGCAACAGTGAAGTGATGTGTAATGGCTATAATTATGTGATTAAAAAGAATTAGAACAAATTTGGAAAGTGATAGCAATCAAATGAATAAAATGTTAATAATAATTATTGACTGATGCAATGCTGATGTTTTCTACATCTCTAATTGTTCTGGTACAATAGCAGAGTATAGTTAAATTATTAATAATAATTATGATGATGATAACTGCTTGTTCCACGGGCTCGCTTAGCTACCAGACAGCGCCGAGCCTTCTCGGTTGTGGGACCGTCAATCTGGAATGACCTCCCCTCAAACCTCCATCTCCTCCATCTGACCAGTCAATCTCTATTTCTCAAGTCTCTTAAATCTTTTTTCTTTGGTCGTGGCTGGGCTGGGAGCGCCTCTGAGTAGTTTCTTGAAGAGGCGCTATATAAATTCTAATAATGAATGAATGAATGAATGAATGAATAATGATGCTGATAATAATGTGATAGTAATAATAATAGTAATGGTAATAATAATTAATGATAATTACTACTACCACTAATAATTATTTAGTAATAGTTAAATATTACAGTGCATTAATTATAGTAACAGTAGCCTAATTATTCGCCATTGTCATTATATTAAATTTATTATTTAATTTATTATCATTTACACGATTAATCATATTATTTGGTGTATGCTATGTTTAATTGTTTACATTTGTCACATGTCTTGACTGTTTTCTTTCAAAGGAGCTACATGATTTCTCATTACAGTACTCTTCTTTCGTTGTCTCTTTTTATGTAATAAATATTTCGTCATAATCATATTCAGTCTTCAACAGTTTTTTAAAATTCAGAGTTTCTTCCACGTGTTTCAACTTTCTTATATAGTTTAGAAGACTTTGCAATGAAATGGCTTTATTTCCGGAATAGAAACTTTATGGCTGGGTTTCCATGGAAACGTTTTGACTGCGTTTCCATGGAGACTATGGCTGTGTTTCCATGGAAACGTTTTGACTATCATGCTGCTATAGAGATTTTATGACCAAGCCTCTGTTCAGTAGCTTGAGTCATTCATTAGGATGTTAGTGAAATTAAAACCCATTGAGAAACTTAGATAACTTTCGTTAATGCGTAAATGAAGGTGTTTAAAAGGCAACCAGGTAGACTAGCGGATTTTTTCTTGGCAGGATCTGAGTGCTTCGAAAGCCATTGAGAAAGTTTAGATAATTTTTGTTCATGCGTAAATGAAGGTGTTTAAAAGGCAATCAGGTAGGCTAGCGGATTTTTTCTTGGCATTTGCCTTTTCGGGTGGGCATGATGGTGGGTGGGGGTGTCACTGGATGGTGAAATTACGAGTCAACAAGGCGGGTTGAGGGGGGGGGGCGAGATTTGGCCGTCAATGTAGTAAGAGAGCTGACAAGTTGTTCAATCCTAATTTTCGTATATATCTCCACGTGTGTGTATGTGTGTGTAGGTGTGTAGTGTGTGACACTGTGTGTTTGTATGCATAGATGTATTTGCATACATAATGAGAGAGATAGGCAGACATACAGAGACAGAGAAGGACGCCATTATGTAATTCACTTGATTTACAAGTCAATCCCGATGATGCCTATTAATTACCTTTAGCATTAGGAAAAACACACAGTTATTACACACCCATATATATGTTTGCATGTAAAGTATGTATATGTATAAATATTTATTTTTATGTTATATGTCCTTACCGTGTTCGTATAAAAATCGACCCATCTTGCTTGTTTGTATGTGCACTTGTCATAGCGCCACTTCAAGCTCTATCTCTCTTTACTCAGAGGTGCTCCCGAATGCTGAGCAGACACTGCATCGGAGTTTCACACCGAAGCGCTGAGCAATTGTGAGTGAAGGACTTGCCCAAGGTACTTACGCTGCGAGGTGGATTCGAACCTCGAACCTTCCGGCTCGAAGGCAATGACGCCACCACTACATCACCGCGCCCCACAGGCCACAATTAATATTCAAATAAATTATAGACTTTTATAGTGCGCATATACAACGATTTTTGAAGTTCAAACGCCGTTTTAGGCTAATCCTGACATATTTATCTAATAATGGTGAAATATAAAAGTTACATATATATATACACGGTGTCCCAATTGAAGTGAGCCCCTTTTTGTTTTGGCGATATACTTGTCAGTTCTAAATGAAACTCTATTAAATTTCAGAGACTGTAAGAGGGATAAATTATCAATGTTTCCTAAAAATTTCATCCAATTCGACGAACAGAGTCCGAAGTTATGCACGTTCAAATTTGGGCAAAGGAAATTTTAAGTTTCCAACATGTAAAAGATAGGAAATTATTGTTTGCAACTGCACGCCCTACTTTCTAAATTAATAAATATGACGTCATATTTTCGTAATTTCCATGTTAGGGGACAATAATAAAAATGATTTTCAGCCAAGATGATTTGAGTTTAATAAAAAAGTTTAATAGAAAAAACATTATGGTGCAAAAGATTTTTAAAGGAATTTCATAACAGAAAATGGCTCATCGCAGCCTTATGAAACTCGCATACGTGACGTTGACCAGTGACCACTTCAAACAGTGAAATGCGGAAGAATAGAATCGTTTTGATCAGGGATTTTTTTGACAATGCAATCAATGAATGGCGAAAGCGCCTTAGAGCATGCATTCGAGCTAATGGAGGACATTTTGAACATCAGCTTTAAAGAACAGCGCTAACACTAATTTCCTATCTTTTACATGTTGGCAACTTCAAATTTTGTTTGTCCAAATTTGAATGTGCATAACTTCGGACTATGTTGATAGAATTTGATACAATTTTCAGGAAACATTTATAATTTATCCCTCTTTCACGCTGTAAAATGTTATAGAGTTTCATTTAGAATTAACAGATATATCGCCAAAACAAAAAGGGGCTCACTTCAATTGGGACACCGTGTATATATCTATATCTATCTATATATATATATATAATGAGTGGTGTTGAATTCGGACAATATGGTCATCCGTTTGACCGCATGCCACGGCCAATAATTATTGGTCAATTCACTGACCATGAGAGCTGACAGTTGAAGAAGATGGGTCATAGGTCACGCGATGAGCAGGGGGAGGGGGTCTCCCTCAGGACGGTTTAGCGAGGCGTGGCAGTCACGAAGACCTACCACCACCTACCAACCACACCCTGCCATTTCTATTACCCCTCCCTTGATTTACCCCATTAATGACCTTCGTTGATTGTCCTTCAAATCAAACTTAACGTCTTTTGCAACTCGTCTTGCTTTTGATAATTATTATTGAAGTCATCAACTTCTATTGAAGGACATTCGACTTTTAACAAGGACCATGTTAACGGTGTGTGGGTTTGGTCCTGTCTGTCTGTCTGTACGTCTGTGTATATATATATATATATATATATATATATATATGTGTGTGTGTGTGTGTGTGTGTGTGTGCATGTATGCAATGCTATGCCCGTATTTATGTATATATATTTTTATGTGCGTGCATGTTTATGTTTGTATCACTTGTATGTACCATGTGTTTGTGTGTCCGTCTGTCTGTCTGCATGTCTCTGTATCTATCTCTTTTTCTGCCTGTCTGTCAGTTCTGTCTTTATGTCAATCTATCTTCATCTAACTTTGTTTGTCTGTGTGTGTGTATGTGCGTGTGTGTGTGTGTGTGTGTGTGTGTGTTTGCATTTTTCTAGCTGTCTGTCTGTCTATCTGTGTACCTTTCTGTCAATCGGTATCTGTCTGTTTATATGTAGGCCCATGTCTATCTTTCTGTCTGTCTCTGTCTGTCTACTGTATTTCTTTCTGTGTCTATCTATCTGTCTGTCCCTCATAAAGCCTGTTGTGTGTGTAATTTCCTTTGAAACGTTTATCCATCGTAAATGTCGATGATTCGAAAAGACTCAACCACAAAAGTTGTTACATAAATATATCTCGAACCTTCAACGAACGCGTTACTTCAATGATAATACACTGCGCTCATAAAATATGGACTTGAATTTAACTCGTTTAAAAATTGTCGTTAACAGTGATCCAGCGCTGAGTCAAGCGACAACAATAGAGTTTGTTACAGTCATGCTTTCATCGCTTGTATACTAGACAGCGCTGTCAGCGAAAGAGCGCTAGAAGGTCACTGCTACGAGATCTGTGTGATCCATACGTTGATGGTCTACAGACAGACAGACAGACAGACAGACAGACAGACAGACAGACAGACAGACAGACAGACAGACAGACAGACAGACAGACAGACAGACAGACAGACATGTTCAACGTAGACAGACATACAGATAGGCTACAGGCTAGACAGTAGACAGACACGTATTATCTGTCTCTCTGTATCTTTGTCTCTCTGTCTCTCTGTCTCTCTCTTTCTGTCTTTCACTGTGCCACTGTTTCCACTTTTGTGTCCGTCCGTCCGTCCGTCCGTCCGTCCGTCCGTCCGTCCGTCCGTCCGTCCGTCCGTCCGTCTGTCTGTCTGTCTGTCTGTCTGTCTGTCTGTCTGTCTGTCTGTCTGTCTGTCTGTCTGTCTGTCTATCTGTCAGTACAATGAATCTGTCAACGTTTCAAGACAATGGATCTTTCCACCTGTTGTCAACAATGCAAGTGGCGTCATGGTGGTCGCCACACTCACCAACCACCTGATATACACCAGACATTATCAGCAGACACCTCGTAACACATAGCTCACGTATCCAGTCTAGACCAAGCATAATATCTCCGAATTTATAGCACATAATTATTTACATTTCGATAAAATCAGTCGTTTACGCAATCGTCCGCTTGTGTATTTATGCCTTTGCACAGAGCGCACCCGATTTTTGCGCCACGGTGTAATATATCAACAGCGCGGGTAATTACATAGTGCGCCGTAACGTGACGCTCCGAGGGGGTTGATTGACCCCACGCGGGGGTGGGGTGCAGGGGTCAGAAGACGGCTGCTACTTCGGGTACAGAGGGTTGTCGACGAAATAGTTCAATGGTCGAATAATTTTTAAGACTTTTAGCTAATGAAGGGGTTGTTAGACGCGTTACGGCTGTGACGGCTGGGTCTTTTCCGGGTGGGGGAGGATTGGGGAGGACTAATGGGGAAGGTTTGGGGAGGAGTTATGGGGAGATGGTTGGGGAGTGATGGAGAGGGTTTGTGAGATAGGGGAAGACAGGTGTATATGGGAACGACCTATATGGCTTGAGTCCTTGGGAAGCATGGTTTGATTGGGGTCTAAGAGTGGGTTGACATCTGGTTTGGGCATGGGTTGACGGGGTTAAAAGATGAGTTGACCTGTTTTTAGAGGATTTGAGTTTAAAGATTGGTTGACTTATAGCGTTTAGTTGACTTCGAGGCTTAAGGGTGCACTTGACTTGTGGCATTGGGTGGGTTGACATGGGGCTATGCGATGGGTTAATTCGGGGTTACGGAATGGGTTGACTTGTGGTTAAGGATTGCGTTGACGTGGGTTCAGCGGATGGAATTAAGGTCAGGCAAAAAAGTCGTCTTTGGGGTTAGACCACAGTATTTATAAATATAATAATTTATTTATTTATTCTGTGGTTAGACGAAGGTAAGGAAGAAAATGTCTCATGAAAACGTAAACAATGGACGACGACAATGATGACGACAATGATGACGTCACTCATCCTTTGCGCATGCTCCTTGACAACCCCAATGTCTCTGACAACGTTTGATGATGTTTCTTCCTCCACTGGTTCTCACCCTTCCCCCTCCCCTCCTCAGTGGTTCCGGCACAGCAAGCCACCAGAGCCTAATCTTTGACTAAACTTCAACACCACCAGTTCGTATTAGGCTAAGCTCTTCCCTTTCATCGCCGATCATAAAAAGACTTAAAAGAGGCTTTGTGTATAAAAGGTCTGAGGCGGCTTGTCATCAATGAGTGACAGGCGCCTTTTCTGACACCTAAACGCCTGTCACGCTATCATTAATCGCATTCTATAGATCATTTGCACATCGACTATTCAGTACAATGTAGATATTTGCACGTTGTATATAATTATTATTATTATATGAACAGGACTGAAGTGACACGAGTTCAATTTTAATTGTTCAAATCTGTCAACTGAAACTTCACAGCCAAGACCTTCTTCCACTCGTATGATATTATTATAGACTCTTTTGAAAGATCTGTATATTGTAGGTCAACATGTTCATTTACACAGGCCAATGATTTTTAAATGGAGTCCTATATTATGTTTAGGCTTACATACCGAGAATGTAGCTTGGAAAGTTAAAATATCAACATAATTAAGTCTTATATGCTTATTTTGAGTCTTTGGCTTTTAAGATTCTAGAAAACAATAATAGTTGCCTTTAGTTGTTGAAGTTTACCTGCAAAACTTAAATAGATTTGGGCCTAAATATAGACCTAGTGAACCGAAAGGTAAAATTGAATTAATTTGAAAGACTCTTAGCTGTGCCATATTTTTACTGGGATATCATCATCGTCATCGTCGTCGTCATCATCATCACCATCAATTCAGCGAGAGTTTGGTGTCGCAAGATTTGTGGCAATCGAGCAACGACATAATAATAATATTCTTTAGAGCAATAGGTATATAGGCCTACTTTACAGCGCTTTACAATTCCATATCTAGAGCAATTCTAAAATTAATTCTTTCAAAACAGCCATTTTCGACAGCGATAATTAAGGAGAAATTTCACGAAGAATTTTAACTATTAGGCTATAGGCCTAATGGGCGTTGTCATTATTTGAAATAATATTTTTTCTAATAATATATTGTAGGCCCAATGGCATGTCAAACTAGTAAACTACATAGAAATGTGCGTGTCGTTTTGAACTTCTATAGGCATACACGCGTGAAAAGTCTCCAAAATATAAGTTCCTATTATAAAGTTAATTCTAATCAACTTGAGGCAAAAATCCTATATATATATATATATATATATATATATATATAATTAGACATTCGTTGATAATGTAGCCTATACTAGCATATAGCCTAGGCCCTATATTATATTGAATATTGTGTTCCTAAAAGTTCTGCAATGTATTTTATTGTATTGTATAGCTTGTGATAATTTATATAGCGCCTCTTCAATAACTTCAATACACAACCGTTCATGATATATTGCATTATAAATACGATGGCAGTTACTACTACAGCGCTACTTCCGTTACGTTCGTTGCGTTTTCTACGCCATCGCTCACATCCGGGTGCCTGGACCGGATGTGTCTGTCGAGGTCGCGCCTGCGCACTAGCACCTTTCCGCAGTAGCGACACCTGTAGGGCGTGTCTGCGCCGTCGCCATGGAGACGGACGTGCTTGTTGAGGTTGCTGGGGTCGCCGAAAGGTCGGTGGCAGACGCGGCACTTGAGCGGCTTGTATCCGGAGTGGGTCCGAAGATGGATCGTCAGTCCGTACTTCCGGGAGTAGAGCTTTCCACAAAACTTACAATGATGTCGCGCAGCGCGCTTTCTCGTCTCTCTCTCTTCCATGGAGGAGGAGGTCACGGTCTCCTTGACCTTCACCGGAAGTTCAGTGGACTCGACGCGATCCATAACCTCCGGTTCCGCTTCCACTTCCGGTTTTAGTCTCTTCGATTTCATTGGACAGTCGTCCGCTGACGTCATCATCGCTGGCCAATCGGCGAGCGCGTCCATACCGGAACTGACGTCAGCGGCGGCGACGAACATGCGCCGTAGCAGCGGAAGTCGCTTGAGGACGAGCGATTCCGTCGAACAACCGGAAGTAAGAAAGCGTTCCTTAGCTGATGACGTCATTACCGGAAGCGGAAGTTCGTCTCCGTGGCAACGCTTTCTGTCCGATTCGGCGCATGCGCGGTTTAGTAACAACGGAAAACCGGAGGCGAGCGTCATTTCCGGTGCGCGACTGGAGGCCGACCATGGAGAGAAGCAAAATGGCGAAAATTGGCGACACCTGTTGAGGAGGAGGTTGGTGAACGGAAGTCGACAGTCGAACATGATGTGCGACTTGAGAGTGTTTGGAAACCGGAAGCACGACCTGCATGCCGTGCAAAAGTACTCTTTATCGTCTGAAATAAAGAACCATCGTCATTGAATGCAATACGTTTCAACACCTTTTAACCGTTATTGTCAACAGCAATTTTATTCTCGTTATCGTTCTATAGCGATGCAAAACAGTTCAAGTTACTTATTTTTTATTTTGATATCTAATGCTGTTATTATGATCAATTGAGTGGTATACCATTTGGAATTACAACGTGAAGCCATAGCCACAAAACCCAGACAGACAGACAGCCAGACAGACAGGCAGGCAGGCAGGCAGGCACACAAACACAAACACCCAGGCAGACATACAAGCAGACAGGCAGACAGTCAGATCATCAGACAGTTTTAGCACAAGTGCCAGTGTATAAGTGAGTTATTCAAACTGTATACTCATTCATTCTGACATTTATATAGCGCTTCTTCAAGTAAAAAATACTGCTCAGAGGCGCTCCCGACTCCAGCGCGCCCAAAAAGAACAGTAGCTGTCTAGCGTTTGAAATTGAATATATATATAACACTATAAAACTGATAATATACTACAGTAATGATATAGCCCCACTGCCTCGATACTATTATTGTATAGGCCTCTATACATATGATACTGCTGCGATCGTTAAAATTGTATCTGCAGCTCACGTGTGATGTTGACAGGTGAGATGATTGGAACACCTGAGTTCCTCGCCAATTCATCCGAATACCAGACAAGCAATTCCTCCCCGGGTCTGACGAGGCGAACGGTCTTGAGGCAGAGTCCACCCTGAGGGTCCCTGACCAGCTCGAGGTTCTGCTCGTAGCGGTCACGGGCTGGACGGATGAAGGTCATCCAGGATTGGACGAAGGTCATTGAGGGAGAGAGTGGAAGCCAGGTGGAAGAGGAGGAGGAGGAGGAGGAGGAGGAGGAGGAGGAGGAGGAGGAGGAGGAGGAGGAGGAGGAGGAGGAGGAGGAGGAGGAGGAGGAGGAGGAGGAGGAGGAGGAGGAGGATGGATGCAGCTGACCGTTGATCAGGTGAACCTGTGTGATCAATAGAAAGAAATCGATCCGTGATTGAATGAATGAATGAATGAATGATTGATTGATTGATTGATTTGTTATTAGATATATTGTGGCAGATCAGTTTGGCATTGAGTTATCAACTTATCATCATTCGCTCATTCTTTGACTGTTGGTGATATTTAGCCCTTTAAATCACTCAAAAATGTAATCTTCAATGAATCGTTCGCTAATTCATTCATTCATTTCTTCATTTGTCCACTTTACCTTACGATTATCCAATCACTCATTCATTCAATCATTCGTTAATCGGTATACATATAATTATTATGTATAGTAGTAAGACATCCGTAGGCCTATATTAATTATTATAACCATGATTTCGATTCTCGCAACCGGATGTACGTCAATGGATCGAATGGTCAGCATCCTACGTCCAGCCTCTGTATCCGGATGCGGAACGACGCCACAGTCGACGCACGGCAGGATGGTCGATGCGGACCTCACGACAACCACCTGTAGTTCTGCAGGATTCTGCTGACCGCTGTCCAGCGTAAACTGACCTCTATCTTCCTTCTGACCGGCCCCCGTGTACATGGCACTGTCTCTGCGACGTCACTAGATGACGTATCCGATTACGTTTCCGGATGTCGTCACTGAATGACTTCGTCGCTGATGACGTCACTGGGTTACGTCCGCGGGTGACGTCAGCTTATAACACTATGGAATAATTGTTATGCTAATTTTCGTTTTGTCGCCTATTGCGATGTTGTCGCCTATAACTATTTTGTCGCCTAGTAGCCTACTCTTCTGTTTCCTACTATTATTTTGTCTCTAATTCTCTTTTTTGTCTATTAGGTTTACTATTTGTAACAATAAGGCCTTCTTGTCCGTTATTGCGCGTGATAAGCTTACTCTTATAGTCAGACTCTGTGAAAGTTTGCAGATAAAAAGTTCTGGTTCATTATGCCATTAAAAATTAACAATTGGCATAATTTGCTATTATAATATCGAGGTCAACAAGCGAACAGGTTTTAGCGCACTGTTCAGGTATTATATTTGATCGCAAATTATTAGAAAAAGAATCCAGCTTTCCCTAATAACGTTTCTCCGTATACTAATAAAAAATTATGAGGTTTGCAATCGTTCCAATAATAGTAATCGTCAACTTATTTTCAGAATGAGTCTTCGAAACGCAGTTGCATGTGGTAGTTCACGACTTGGCGAGACTAATCGCAACAGAAATCCATGAAACTTCGACCAAAGTGCTCCGGGGTCAATCAGAGAGCACCGAAGACTTGGTGACTTTCTGGCGATACGGTTTTAATAGAACGTTTGTAGGGCTGGTTGGTGGAACATTTTCAATTGACCATGTGTCAATCATTGGGGTTCTGTGGCAACGCATGTGTGACGCTCCGCCCCGAAATCGGGATGCTTTGGTATCTCTGTCTGTTTCACAGACGTCTCTGTGAATCTCTCTCTCTGTATGCTTGTCTCTGCCTCTCTATATCTGCCTCTCTGTTTGTCTGTGTCTGTCACTCTGGTTCTCTCTCTCTCTCTCTCTCTCTCTCTCTCTCTCTCTCTCTCTCTCTCTCTCTGTGTCTCTCTGTTTGTCTGTGTATGTCACTCTGGTTATCTCTCTCTGTCTGTGTCTCTCTGGTTGTTTCTCTCTGTCTGGCTCTCTGACTGTCTCTCTGGCTGTCTCTGCTCGACGCGTACATCCCCTCTTATATGCAATTCATGATGAGCACAGTGATTGGAAACGGTCGATGGGAATAACAGACGGCGAAGGAGAGGACTAGCAATCCAGCCTCACATATGCCGAGGCTAAGAAAGTGAAATCGCTGACGCTTCATGCCCATGGCTGCCTGCCTCTCTCAGAGTCACTGAACCAAAACCATCAGAAAGTCAGAGAGGACAAAAAGAAGCAGAAGAAAACAAGAAGATAAAGAAGAAGATGATTATGACGCCGTCGACAACGACGACGAAGACGACGGTAGTAGTGGTGGCGGCGGCAGTGATGATAATGACGACGACAGACAGACAAACCAACAGACAGAGACCGGTAAAATCAGAGAGAGACAGAGAGAGAGAAAGAGACATACAGGCATGCAGAAAGAGATACATACAGACAGACAAACAGACTATTTCTGTCCGCCTCGGTCTGTCTGTCTCTGTCTATCTCTGTCTGTCCATGTCTCTCTGTACATGTGACAGACAGACAAACAGATAGAGACAGAGAGAAAGACAGAGCGACAGTGTGAGACAGAGTCAGACAGATAGCCGGAGACATAAAGAGAGACAGACAGACAGAGACATAGAGTAAGGAAGACAGAGACAGATAGCCGGAGACAGAAAGAGAGACACCTGTCGTAGATCTACTATAATATACTCAATGACTGGTTCCCCGTTGTGCCGTCGCAGCCACAAGACGACGACGACCATGCATCGTTGTCAATGCGGCAGGTAACGAGATACAACGCAATAAAGCAGTCAGAACCGTTACATAAAAATTACACGTTTCAAACTCAGTCATCAAACACACACAAAACACATCCGTCCCTTCCCCCATTCTTTCCCCATACCCCCCTCTTACCCCACATCCTCCCTCCCTCATTTATCTGCCGCAAAGGTATATGTTTCATTCAGTAATGTATACATCATTTAAGTATCCATAGAGGACTGTATAATAGTGTATATATGCTAGATATACACTGTGCCCCATAAAAAAACACCAAAAAACTTTGTCATGAAACGCATGTAAGTCTAATGTTAAATAAGAAAAAGTAATGTTTCATTTAAGAAGATGTTCGAAGTGATGTCCCTTCGCTTGAACACAGGCTCTCAGCCTTGGCCGCCACTGTTCAATAGCTTTGCAATGACACTCTGCTTCAACTGTGCCCACACAACGATGAGGCGCTCCTTCAACTCCTTGATGTCCCGTATTGCTGTCTGGTAGACGCGTTCCTGTATTAGACCCCAAATTCTGTAGTCAACGGGATTGAGGTCTGGTGAGTTTGCTGGCCAGAGTTCCGGTCCAATGAAGCTTGGTGTTTCACGTCGCTGCAACGCAATGGTGTCCTTTG
>OX243820.1:34926951-34931951 GCA_945859605.1 Lumbricus rubellus
GGAACAAACGTTATGCCACTTTTAGGGCGGTCACCCCCCGTTTTAGACGTTTCAAAAACGAAACGCAATGTTTTGAAGGTTTTTGGCCAATATCTTGGCCAAAAATAAGAATATCGAAATTAAATTTCACAGTGTTATAGACAATTCATATCTACATATGGTGGCCAGATTTCATCACAATATTTCACACAGAACAAAAGTTATGCCACTTTTAGTGAGACCCCCACCGTTTTTTGACGATTCAAAGGCGAAACGCAACAAAAGTAACAAAAACAAATTTTATTAAGTCTCCTATCAAATAACCGTTGTCAAATGAACTTGGTAGTGCTTCCCAGCTTGTGTTCAATGAGCCCACCACCAGTGCGAACACTTCTTTTGAGTCTCTGTGCAAAGGTCTTGATGAACCTGTTGATTAATCTGACAGATTCCTTATTTACCAATTTGATTCTCATCTTGCTAAGTGACTTCTCAGTGACGCGCAGCTACGCTGGTACCCTGTTTCTTTTTTAAATAGTACTAATAATTATTATCTGGCAACATTAAGGCTATAAGATAACAATATTATTTGAGATGAGAAAAAATCGTATTTTTAAAAACTTTTTTGTTGCGTTTCGCCTTTGAATCGTCAAAAAACGGTGGGTGGTTTTCATAAAAGTGGTATAACTTTTGTTCTGTTTGAAATATTTTGATGAAATTTGACGATCATGGGCAGATATGAATTGTCTTTAAGCCTGTAAATTTTCATTTTGATATGCGTACTTTTGGCTAAGATATTGTCCAAAATAATTAGATTGGTTTTTTGTTACTTTTTGTTGCGTCGCGTTTTTGAATCGTCAAAAAACGGTGGGTGACTTCACTAAAAGTGGTGTAACTTTTGTTGTGTTTGAAATATTTTAATGAAATCTGGCCATCATGTGTAAATATGAATTGTCTTTAAGACTGTAAAATTTCATTTCAAAATTCTCACTTTTGGTCAAGATATGGAAAAAAATCTTCGGGGGTTATTTTTTTTTGGCGCACCCTGTACATGAACACTTGCATTTCACTATGTATGCATCATACAAAAATTGTTCGTGCGTGAGTGAGTGCGTGTGCGTGTGTGTGTGTGCGTGTGTGCGTGTGTGTGTGTGTGCGTCCGTGTGTGTGTGCGTGTGTGTGTGTGCGTGTGTGTGTGTGCGTGTGTGTGTGTGTGCGTGTGCGTATGTGTGCATGTGGCTGTATTCACGTGGCTGCTGGTTGTATGGATGACAGGCTGACGGGTAAGTGTCCTATCGAAAGGTAAAGAAGAAGAAAAGATGGTTACATTATACAAAGGTTTTACGATCGACGAAGAGAGAGACGTTGGTAGTATACGATGACGACGATGATGATATATAGAAGTTGAAGAATGATTGGAGCAGATGCATTTGACTTCTTCTTCAACAGACAGAGACAGACAGAAAAACAGACAGAAAAACAGACAGACAAACGCACAGACACACAGAGAGGATAGATGCAGAGAGAGACAGACAAACAGACAGACAGAGAGAGGACAAAGAAAGAGGCAGAGACAAACAGACAGATAGAGAGACACAGACAGAGACAGAGAAAAAACACCCAGACACTGGCAGACAGACATACACAATTACACATGCACATAGACACACGCACACACGCACGGAGGATAGATGCAGAGAGATAATGTACACGATGATTGAGGGAGAAGTCCACACGTGTACCACGACTGACTGACTGACTGACTGACTGACTGACTGACTGACTGACTGACTGACTGACTGACTGACTGACTGACTGACTGACTGACTGACTGACTGACTGACTGACTGACTGACTGACTGACTGACTGACTGACTGACTGCACGACTGACTGACTGACTGACTGACTGACTGACTGACTGACTGACTGACTGACTGACTGACTGACTGACTGACTGACTGACTGACTGACTGACTGACTGACTGGCTGACTGACTGGCTGACTGACTGAACGAATGAATGAATGAACGAAAGACAGCCAAATGGAAAGCTCTTCTTTTTCGTGTATAATAATTATTATTGTCGAGAGTGTCAATATTTTTATGGAGTTCAGAATGGAGTTCTTAGCTTTTAATGGAGTTCCGTCAGAGAAAAGAAACTGGCGGCTTCAGCTAACGGTATATTTTCTGCGCCGGTATATGTTTCCTCTGAGACTAGAATTTTTTATCATCATTGCAATTGCTTCTATTATTTTTTTGCCCTGAGGTACTTCGTTCCGCCATGGCATGGGCTTATAAAATATATAAAAGCAATGTGCCTGGAACGGCTAAACCTCACCCATTTCGGGCATAGGTAATTACTAATAATCTAATATTCTATGGGCAAGCGGGTCGCTCTGCCTAAACACACATTCCACAAAAATCGAGCGACGACGTTATTGAACGGTGAACGTCAGAAACGTCGTCTGCATTGTACGTCAAAGATGACGACGACGACGATGTTGACTCGTTGTTGTGTGTCTTTCTGACAAGAGAGGGCGCTTTCGTGGCAGACGATCTTTTGAAAAGCGGCAAAGAATTGAGAAAATTGCGAGATAAACCCGATGACAACTTGTTATGGAGGGTAATGGATCGCGACTCGGCTGGTGGGTGAGGGTGCCAGGGCGGGGGATCGGGGAGGGAGACGGAGAGAGGGATGGGAGGGGCGTCGGTGACTAAGTCCAACAACGATGAGCTCACGCTTGATGTGGAAGATTCATTTAGGTGCAATAAGGTTAGAGCGATCAGTTGATGGTGTGGCGGGGTGTGGGGAGGGATGGGGTGGGGTGGGGTCGGTGAAGTCCTATGATGGAAATTTTGACTTTTGTGCCTGTAAATTTATATAGCGCCTCTCAAAGAGGATTGATTATAATTCAGAAGCGTTCTCAGCACGGAAACTTTCTGGGAAAAGAGTTAGAGATAGGTGATGGAAAACAAGGCAATAGTTTAAGTTTAATCCTGAGGACAGAAGGAAGGCCACTGGCCACTGGCCACACACACACACACACACACACACACACACACACACACACACACACACACACACACACACACACACACACACACACACACACACAGAGGGACACACACGCACACACACACACACACAGAGGGACACACACGCACACACACACACACACACACACACACAGGGACACACACTCACGCACACACGCACACTCACGCAAACAACCACACGCACACCCAAGCACATACGAACTCAGTGACTTCTATGGCGCCAACTTACAATTATAATAACAGTCAACTCAAGTGACTGTCGATGGCGCTTTTAGAGCCATACAACCGTGCCATTCAATCCACCAATATTTCCAGTCTTTTGAAGCCTTTATTACGATCATTGACGTTGGTATAATTGGGCTTTATGGATGGAGGAGGCGAAGACATGGAATGCCGTTAACCAACGCCCTCCACGTGTCTTCCCTCAACCCCTCCAGGGCATCCACCACCCTCCCACAAACGACCGTGTGGGATAAGTTCCACATTTTCTTCACGGTTCGTTAATTCATTGTCGGCGTATGTCACATTGCGGGTCGCGCGTGACTGCACGCCATGGTCATCGTACGGTCAAGCGGTGGTCAAGACTCAAGCAGTTGTCAAGCAGTGCCATGGTCAGTAGCTGGGAAGAGGAACGTATTGTTCGGGATCCATTGTTAGCACTGACCGGGTCTTGGCTGTGGCTGCACCCGTTCTTTAGTTCGAGTGAAGTGGAATGAAGAAGAGGTGGATGAAGAAATTAAGTGGACAGTTATTGTAAGTTGACACCTTTCAGGACGAGCGTTGATTGCAGGTGTACGTATAATAGAGGTCACTAGATGGTCATTTGTCCGATGGAACGTCGGCCAGTCTACCTCCCTTCTTCCCTCCCTCCGTGAACCCCAGTATGAGAATTGTGGAAAAATAACTGGGGGGGTTGGCCTATGATAAACTTGAAATTAGGGTATGAAAAACATACTTTAAAATGGGGCTCTGAAAATGACTGGGGGGGTTGAACCCCCCCCCCCCCAACCCCCCGGCAATTCTCACCCTGGTGAACCCCCTCCTTTGCTTTCTTGATGTCTCTCCGTCTCTACTGTCTTGTGTTTCCGTCTATATCTCTCTCTCTCCCCAGTGTAAAATATAATAAAGTAATAATAATTTCAGCAATAATATGGTAGTGGTAAGGGTAGTGGTAAGAGGTAGCCTAGTGGCAGGGGTAGTGGTAGCGGTACTAGCAGCAGTTGTAGTAGCAGTAGGCCTAGTAGTTGCAGTTGCAGTAGCAGCAGCAGCAGCGGTACTAACAGTAACAGTAGCAGTAGTAGTTGCAGTAGCAGCAGCAGTACAGTACTAACAGTAGTAGTAGATGATAACATAGGATGATGATGATAACAATAAGACGACGAACAACAACAACATCGACAATAATAGTAATTAAAACTTATCATTATCATCATAAACCGTGTAAGAGGTAAAGAATTTAACGAACGATGACATAAAATGTAGCTGCATCACGGCTGACCAAGAAATATCATCATTGGACGCAGTTTTACGGGTGTCCTTGTGCTAAGCATAATGTAGGCTACATGTACCATGTAGTTACTCTTTTTGGTAATATTATTTTTTATTTAAATTTATTTATTTTATTTATTTCTCGAATTTCTCTATACCATCTCCTTCAGGTTCTACTCAGAGGTGCTCCAGACTACAGCGCGGTCCGAGTTTCACGCCGAAGCATCCGAGCAATTTGCAAGTGAAGGGCACTCCCCGGCTTCAGGGCTGGATTTAGGCATGTTCAACATGTTCGGCCGAACAGGGGCCTCACACTTTAGGGGCCCCCACAAATGTGGGAAAAGTTTGAGGAAATTTCGACCACACGACAATTTTCATGAAAATTTCGCCTGATGACTAAAAAAGGTCATCAACTTTTTTGGCGTATGAAATGGTAGGATTTTTCCGAAAATTTCGCCAGATGACTTTCAAAAAAATTCC